>PVJA010004614.1:10240-84827 GCA_004027025.1 Myocastor coypus
AAAGATAAAAGACATTTTAATTCATTTTTATGATAATAAAATATTTTGTTGTAAATATACTATTATAAACTTTGAACTTTTTTCTTTATACATATTTTTGCTTCCTTTTCTTTTTAAATTTATTTTTATTATATTTTTAAAAGTAAAAATATCAAACAAAAACAGAAAGAAAAACAGTGACAAGAGTACATATAGTACAGAATTTCAAAACAAAAAAAATTTAACAGTGGTTGCATTACATATTTTCATCATCAAATCAGTATAGATCAATAGACATAGGTATGTAAGACTGATCAAATAGTTAAACATTAACAGTTTCAATGAACATTAATTTTTTTTACCTCTTTCAATTGCATTTTGTATTTAAGTCACTCTTCTAATAAATAAATAAATAAAATTATAGAGGTTGAGACTGCAGAAAATGCAAGGTTCTGAGATTGATTCCCAGTGCCAACCAAAATTTATTTATTTATTTATTTATTTATTTATTTATTTATTTATTCCTTCTTTTTGGGTGAGTGAGTGCAACTAGAGAACAAATTTGTAGGTGAAATGAGTCAGGCCCACGTAGGTAGACATTGTATTGTCTCCCTAGTGTAAGAACCTGAAGGAGTAAACAAAATCTGAAACGTGCAATGGCTAGTGTAAGGGGAAGGAATCTGCTAAGAAGGAATGAACAATGTAGATGATGGAAAGGAGACAAGAAACAAAGGGGAAAAATCATGTATGTCTGTGCACAGGATAGCTAAGATCATTGTACCACTAAGAGTAGTAGATGCTTAGAAAAGAGTAGTTAATGCTTAAAGCTTTTATTTTGACCAGTTTTACAGGCCTGTATCTGCTAATCAGAGCGACTACATGGAAGACATCAACGTGTAATATAACAACCATTGTTGAAATCCTATTATTTTTCTTTTTCAAATCATGTGTCACTTCTAAAGCCTTATCTATTATTTTTATTCTTTTAAAAATAGAAAAGAAACTCTACCTGAGCTCTTACCTTTATCTGAAGTCTTATCAAGGACTTTGGTGGTAGGGCTTTCAAGTTACATCGCAGTTTCTGCCTGGAACCACCCACCCCAGCAAGTGTTCAGCAGAGGTGGGGCCTGCACAATGCATGCTCTTCAGTGTTGGGGGGCTGAGCCCTGACCAAAAGAATCCAGGCACTGGGCGCGTGGCCTGGAAGGCTCTGTCTCACTCCCCAGATCCCCGTCTCTCTCTACTTCCTGTCTGCCATGCCTGGAGCAGCTTTTCTTCACCAAGCCCTTCTGCCCTGCCATTCTGCCCTGGAGCCAGCAGATACTGGGCTGAAACAACCCAGTATATACACAGCATAGCAAAATAAACCTTTCACCCTTGGAGCTGTGGGTGTCTGGGATCTTTCCAAGTGATGAGAAGGTGAGTAAAACAGGACATGACATACTTCATGGCATCTGCGGGGACTCTTGCCTGTGGGATACCCTTGTCAGGCTGGGTGTGAGTGGAGGTTGAGAGAGGTGTAGGGATCTGACTGCCCAGGTCTCCTCCAGTAGGGTCCTTCTCCCTGCCTCCAGCTCAAATCTGAGGTGCATACAGTTGTAGTCTTTTAAAGCAAGGGGAGGGCCCAGAGGGATGGCTCAGTGGTCTAAAGCACCTGCTTGGGAAAGCTTGGGTAGCTTCAGGGAACACGGTTTGATCCCCAGCACCACATGCTGTGCCAGCCCTGCCCCTGGGGCAGGCTGAGCTGGCCATAAAAATGAGTGAATAAACAAACAAAGGTTCTGAAACAAGAACAAAATAAATAAATAAAATAAAAAATTCTTTAAAAAAAATAAAGCAAGGGGAAACTGGCTTTTTAGTGTATGAAAAATAGTTAAAGTACATGGAGCAAAATCTAAGTGCCAGCAGATGTCTGGTGACAACAGTTGCTTTGTCCCTGGCTGTCCCAATTCCAGATCTGTTTAGGTTGGTAGGCATCCACTGCCCCCCTCCAGCTGGTGTTCTTACCTGGGACCCCTGGGTCTCCTCTTCTGGGCTTTAGGAGCATGTGTGTGTGTGTGTGTGTGTGTGTGTGTGTGTGTGTGTGTGTGTGTGTGTGTGTGTGTGTGTGTGTGTGTGTGTTCTATCAGGATTATAGCAACATTTCAAGGTGACATAGAAATAAAGCTGTTACCAGAAACATAAGTTCAAGCAGAATGTTCATTTTCTTGAATCCTCTCCTCTGGATCTTTCCTCTTTTCTAACTCCTTAGTTAGGCACGTGTCCCAGTTATTTTTATTCTTCATGTGTAGCTAATACAAATATAGGGCAGAGCCTTTTCTGTCAGAATATTTGAGCTATGCAAGTATATCCATGAGCATTGTTTCCAAGAGCCTATATTTTAAAACTCACAACATGTAATTAAAAAATAATGTTTAATTTAAAAGGAAGAGGAAAATCTCAGTATATACACAGGATAGCAGGTATGACTGTACTGCTGATTTCTCTCTCTCTCTCTCTCTCTCTCTCTCTCTCTCTCTCTCTCTCCCTCCCTCTCTCTCTCTCTCTCTCTCTCTCTCTTTCTTTTTGTTTGGTCTTTTTGAGACAGGGTTTCACTATGCAGTTCAGGCTGGACTTGAGCTCACTTTTGGAGCCCAGGCTGGCCTCAAACTTGCAGTGATCCTTCTGCCTCAACCTCCCAGGTGCTGGGATTACAGGTGTGTGCCACCACGCCTGGCTTGTACTGCTGATTTCTGATGGTTTTTGAAAGACAGCAGTTAATGCTTAAAATTTTCATATTTATTTCTTTATTTTTTGCAGAACTAAGGATTGAACTCAGGTCCTTGAGCTGGCCAGGCAAGTGCTTATTCTACTGAGCTGTCTCCCTGTCCCCCAATGTTTAAAATTTTTACTGTAGCCAACTCTATATGCTAATGTGAGCAGCTTCACTGGGGCAACCATGGCTGGATACCTTCCCTGCATTCTTTTAAATGTGTGCTGTCTCCAATGTCTTATCTGTTGCTTTTGTACACCCTTCAAAATCAATTGAAACAAAGCAAAAAGGACAAGGAAAATAATTAGGGTTTATTGAAAGGAAGAGTTAATGTTCAATTGTGTGATCAGTCCTGACTGCCTATCTCTGGCAATCTAAGGAACAAAGTTTACGATAACAATCCATAATACAACAGCCGATGTTAATTTTCTGTTGGTTTTTGAAATTTGGTTCCATTTTTGTGGTTCTAAGTTGTTTTGTTTTTTGTTTTTTTCCTCTTTGAAAAAAAAAACAGGAAAAAATAAATGCTTAGTTAAAAGAATGTATCACAGTCAAAGCTCCGTGGCACTAAACCCTCTCCAGATCTTCTCCCCTGGGTAGGACACGCTGACCCCGCCACCCTTACCACCTTCTCTGGAGGTTTTCTTTCCTGCCCATCTTTAGCTGAGGCATCTTTTCTCTGACAGTTCACTAGACCTTGCATTGCATGACTTCTGCTCTGCTGAAAGGTTAAAATGACCACAAACGACAATGTTTTGAGTGAGTTTATGAGAGTGAGGCAGTCTGGACAGCTCAGCTAAGGGCATTCATGGAAGATGACCCCAGAGCTGCTGCAAGTGTGTGGCAGCACTGAGGGGGATTCCGTGGGGGGATTCCCAGCAAGTTTCTTTGCTGTAATACAGTTCTGCCAATTAAACATTTACTCACATCTCATACTCTGTTATCAATAGTTGTTTATGAGAAGCCTCTCCAATTCAAAGGGAGCAGGTTTTCATTGTAAGTATTTTCATATGATTAGAAATTCTTGTTCTAGTGGATCAAAGATGTCACGAGGGATGCTGGGTAGGTATCTGCATGGAGTGCAAGGGGCTGCAGTTGTCCTGGCCCTTCCCTTGCTCATGTTCAACTTGAGTGAGCTGGCATTTTTATGTTCCATGGACAAGCGGTGAAGTAAGAGCTGGGATTACAGGCTCACTCCACCAAGCCCAGGCTTAATCTCTGCCTCAGCTGGGCCTGGGGGCGGGGTTGGCACAGTATGCCTGGGGATCAAACCCCTGGCCCCTGCAACTGCTTGTATGTGCTTAATCCGCTGAGCTATGCGGTCAGCCCCCTTTTCCTGTGTTGTTTTTATAAGCTAGTAATGTTGGCAAGACATGACCTGTTCTTGACCGTCTTTCGTCTTTTCATTTCAGTTTTTCTAAGAGATGGCATTCCATTCTATTAATTCTTTTGATTTATAGAAAGTTTACGGAGACTGCCTTTGGAACTTTTTAATCTTTTATTAATTTGATCATTTATATGTTGAGTTGTCTTTGCCTGTTTTCTAGTATGTTTTCTCTCACATCCCTTTTAGTTCTTTATTTTATTTCATCTTCCTTACATTTTAAGTTAAATCTTTCACAGTCTTTTTTGGGTTTGTATATAGTGTTTATTTTTGTTTTGTCACCTGCAATATGACCTTCATGCCCGAGTGGGACATTATTTTTAAATCTGGCACTGATTTCCTGGTCTCTGCTAGCTCAGATTTCAGTTTTTCCTGTTTTCCTGACGTATCCTCCCGCACTTTTACATTATTACATGGGCCTTTTGTTTTATAGAAGCAATTTCATGATAAGGTTGGTTTAAAAAACCTGTGTGTAGCTATTTAGTCAGCCGAGCCATTGTTTGCTGATGTTTATTTGCTCCATTTTTCCTGCCTCTGTGTTTTGCCCTCGTCTCTTCGCTGGTCCCCCCTCCTATCTCTGTGTATTTCCCCCTTGTGCTTTGCCTGGTTCTCCCTCCTCTCTCTACCCCCTCCCCCTTCTTTTTTCGTCCTCTTTTCTGGACACAGCCAGTTTGAGCTGGGAGGAACTCTCTTTAGATAGCTGGACGGTTGGCCCAGGCCGTCACCCTTGGCATGGATTCCATGGCACAGGCCGATAGCCAGGCTCTGGACCTTGTTTCCACCTTGCCACTGCATACCACATGTGTGCAGGTGGCCTCGCTCGGCTTCCTCTGGGATGCCCTCGCCCCCACCCCTGAGTGTCCCTGCAGAAGTGGGGGTGACATGTGACAGAGGAAGCGGCGTCCTCCCGGCCACGTCCGAGAGTAGCAGCGCAGGAATCGCCTCTGCGCGGTTGTGTGCCTGCGCGAACTTCCCTTCTCGCAGTCTTTCCTCATGCACGATTGATTCTCCACATGTTGCTGCTTTCCGTACAAATGCAATGTGTGTTTATATTTTAAAACTTTCCCAGTCACTTCTGGGAACTGTGACAAAAGAAACATACACTCTCCTGGCCTTTGTCTCATAAACTGGAAGTGAAAACAGGATTCGAATGCACTAAGGAGCAAGGTGTAGTGTTACATGTTAAGAAGTAGGTAGGGATTGCAGGGGATTCTTTCTCTTCAGTGTTATCTCACACTTTATTCATAATCTATGTCAACAAGTGCACCCAGGAATGGACCACAAACCTGCCGGTAGACAGTAGGTGGGTGCTGCCTGAGGAGACAAATAAAAGGCCAGGAATTTGAACAAAGAAAGAGTCTCAAGGGGCTGCAGCAGCCTGGGAGGAAGGACTCTCCTCATCCTCTTTAGCTTAGACGCTCTGCAGGAAAGCCGGACATCTAAGCTACCTCCCACCTGTGCTCCTGCTCTCCTAGCCATGGTATCCAGTGCACATGGACACTGAGCCTCTTGGACGGTGAGGGGAAGACAGCGTGCCGTCCTGAATCGTGTCTCAAGCCTGGCCTCCTGCTAGGCATCGCCCGGGAAGGTGACTACAGCTGATTTAGATTCCTTCAGGAAACCTGCCACGGGCCCTTTTCACAAGGGCTCCATGGGGAAGACCTGGTACGGAGCTGCGGAGGAGTGGGGCTCTGGCCGAGCTCCTGTGAGCCAAACCGGGCTTCTTGTTTGTAGGAGGAGCTCCAGCGGGGTATGCCTAGCCTCCTAACCACCTATTGTGGCACCACGATGCTCTAACACAGAGCGGTTTTTCCCCAACTCCCCCAGGAAGGGGAAAGTTGCACAGGGCGCTCAGGTAGGTGCGGTGGAAATAGAGGGGAGTGAGGAGGCCAGAGGGAGTGTGGAAGAGCAGAACCAGGCAGTGGCGCAGGGTATCCGGAGGGTCGGACACGCAAGGCTGGGCGCATGGGCAGGCGTCCGCTCCCTCTCAGCGCCGAAGGCAGGGGCTTCACAGTGCATGCGGCTGCAGAGGCCTGGAGGGGCTGTGGGCTGCTCTGGCCCAGAAGCCAAGACACGCAGCCCTGGGTGAGACTGAAGGCCTGCGGGCTCCTGGCGGAGGTGCTGGAGTGATTTCTGTCCACTCTGTAAATGCTGGCTACCCAGGAGGACCACAGCAGAAGACGCTCCTGCGTGACCAGGACAGACCGTGCAAGCACCACCACCTTCCCGCTGCTTTCCTTGGACTCCACCAGGCCTGTGGTTGTTGTCCCCACGGTCAGCGTGGGTCGGGCCCCTCCTTTGCTTATCCGCCTGCCGGTCACCTCTGGGCCCACGCTGGTCATGCCCCAACAGTGCTTTACCATCTACTCCATCTTGCACTCCGCTGTGGACATGATTGACATCGCCGAAGGGCCTCTGGGAGCAGCGGTTCTCACTGAGCTATGTCACAGGGGATGCCCAAGAGGGCAGCGATGGCCTCACACCCGCAGCGCAGGAGAGCAGCACCCTGGCCGCACAACGTTTCCCCTCCTGGGTTTAGTGAGCTGATGTTTCCTTGGTTCAGGAGTTTGGTTGACAGCTAGCTGCCCACTCAAAAAAGGAAGGTGAATTTCAGAGACAAACATTAGAAAGAGTGTTTTCGTTTTGCTGCCCTCTGGACTATCGTTTCTCCAGGTGTTATAGCAAAAACGCACTGCTCAGTGGCCTAGTCCTGAGCAGCAGCTGATTCGGGCCAGCACAGCTGCCGTTGCTCTCCAAAGAGCCGCGGGAGCAATGCCAACTCCCACACTGCGTCCCCTTATCACACCGGCTGCTGACAGCAGTGCCCACACGAGGTGCGGTGGTGTGTGGGGGGACAGTAGCCACTTCCCCGGGGCTGTATCTTTCCGCAGTGTGCTGCCTGGTGATTCTTCAGAGTCAGGAGGCAGGAATAGCACCTCGAAGTAGAATGACAGTAAAATAAACCCACTTTTACCAAACTGTTTTCAAAGGTCTCCTGGACTGAGAAAATACAGTCCTTAGCTGGGTTAGCGGTACATGCCTATAAGCCCAGTGTTCTGTGAGGCTGAGGTGGGAGGATCACGAGGTCCAGTCCAGCCTGGGTAAATTAATGACTTAGTGGAACCTTGGTTCAAACTAAGAAATTAAAAGGGGGCTGGGATGTAACTCAGCATGAAGGCCCTCAGTTCAGTTTCCAGTGCTACAAGAAAAACAAGAGAAGAAATACACTAATCTTAAAAATAAGGAGCACCAGCCTTCGCATCTAGAGATGGAGTAAGAGGCGCAGCAGACACAGGCAAGCACAGGGAGGCGGGCGTTGGCTCGGAACTGCAATCAGAGCTAGGGAAGGCAAGACCAGATGCCAAAGACCTACTGGGAAGACCCTCCTGGGCTGGAAATGCAGGCCCTCTGAGAAAGCCACCTGGAGAAGTGTGAGGATTACTGTCAGCAGGTGAGTGGTACTTCAGGGCACAGGGAGAGTGTCACCTGCCCCAGGGTCACCATTGCCAGCATAGTGGATAAGAGACCCGAAGGGAACTTCCCAGTGGGGTAGAGATGGTGGCATGAGACAGCCTTTCACAGACAGTGTTGGTGACAGTAGCAGACATAGACAAAGAGTTATAAGACCACCAGAGGAAGGTGGTCTATAGCACGGAGAGATAAGTGGGTCACCCAGGACGGGGAAATGACACTCGGCATTGTGCAGGTCGATTTGCCCACTTCATGACTCCTCTTTCACTCCACTGGAGGGAAGAAGCCACAGAACATATCAGAGCCTGTGTGACTTTGATGCTCTGGCCACCCACCTTTGCTGCCATGACTGAGGCTGCCCCTCCCCCTCCCCAGCATGTGCAGGCATTTCATTTCCCTGCTTGTCTTAGTCATTCTTTTTTTCTTTTTAATAAGATTTTTTATTTTATTTATTTATTTATTTTTTCTTGTTTCAGAACCTTTGTTTATTCACTCATTTTCATGGCAGGCTCAGCCCACCCTGAGGGCAGAGCTGGCGCAGCATGTGGTGCCAGGGATCGAACCGCGGTCCCTGAAGCCGCCCAATCTTTCCCAAGCAGGTGCTTTAGACCACTGAGCCATCCCGCTGGGCCCTCTTTTTTTCTTTTCATTGCTGAGATGCAGTACCAAGGCCCACAACTTAGAGAAGGAGAGGGTTGATTGGCATAATAGTTTCTGGCCATTCCATCCATTGCTAGTTGGCTCCATGGTAGAGCTGTCAGGGTCAAAAGGAGTGGCAGAACAGGGCTGCTTAGTCTTTGGTGGCCATGAAGTAGAGCAGGGCAAGTGTCAGAGAGGGGTGGGAAGGGGACTACATTGTACCAGAGGCCACAGCTCCAAGATCCCAGACACCGGAAGTTGGCACTACCCATGCCAGCATTGACTTCAAGCCAATCCTGCACCATGTTACCACAACCCTTTGATACCAGTTCTTTATGATTTTCTGATTAGGCCATTCCCATAAGTCCTTGCTCTTCCTTTTGGGTATAAATGCTTGGCACTTCAAGGCTTTCATTTGTCAACAGGTTTGGACAAGCAGATCTTTTTTGTTTGTTTGCTTATTAGAGCAGCAGATCTTATAATTAAGCAGGCAAAGAGGAAGAGCGTGCCATCCCCTCACAGGGCTAAAAACATGGAGCTTTGGTGAACTGTAAGGAGCCAGGGTACATTTCATTCTGACTTTTACCAGCATTATCACTTACAGCTCATTCTGAACTTCCACAGGTTTCTCAGAGGAACCCAACACACAGAGGAAGATATGGAATCGAAGGCATCAGGGCTTGAGTCCCTGCTGTTCTCCTCACTACTTGTGAATGCTGGAAAATCCTCTGACTACTCTGGGCTCAAATTTCTCATTATTTAACAGACAGAGAAGGGGTACAGTTTGCTAACATAATATATGATGGTTGTGCTCAGCTCCTGAGAATGTCATTTTTCACTAATTTGGTGGTCAAGGACATTTGAGTGACCGCCCTGTCCTAGGCACTGTTTAGTCACTAATGGTACAGGGCACCAGCCATGCGACCCATTCTCAGATGCTTCCTATTTTCTTCTTTGCTCACACAGCAGCCGTCCTTGTGTGTCCCTAAATGTACCCTCCTAAAAACCTCTGCCCATCCTGCTCTGAGCAGCCCACACTGAAGGGGGACCTCCCTCAGAGCTCAGGTAGCTCCTCCTCTTGGGTGGCAGAACATGGCTGAGAGAATCTCTTTCTCTCAAACACACAGCCACATGCAGACCCCCCCCAACACACACACACTCACACCACTCCCTTACCACCTGGGTCAAATTTGTACCTCCAGTCTGCAGATGTGAAGATCTTGAAATGGGAATACTTCCACTTTATCCAGGTAGGCTGTAAGTGTCATCACACATAGATCTTCAGAACACAGAGACAGGGGACACTGATGACACCTGTGAGCAGAAGAGAAGCCAGTGTGACCAGTGACATGGAATTGAATTCTCAAGCTGTCACAAGGGACAACAGAAAACTCCAGGTGTTAGGAGAGACCAGCATATGAACCGTCCAGAGGATGCTGTCTCCACTTCTTTGTTCTTGTTCTCTAAGACTCATTTCAACTCTTGGCCTTGGGATCTGGGGCAGGGTAAATCTTTGTTGAGTTAAGCCACTCACTTGGCCATGATTTGCTGCAGTCACCCTGGGAAACCCACACATCCTTGGGACTCACGGACTCAGGCACATTCCCATTCCAGACTTGCCTCTCCCTCATGTACTCCTCTCCTGCTATTCGCTCAAGCAGCTTCTCATTCTCTATGACCAAGTTGCTGAACCTCCATCAGATCATGTGGACTGTAACTTCTGACTTAGAGCTTTCTTTATTGAATCCTTGCATTGCCTTGTGAGTTAAGCTCCATGAAAATGTTCACTTCCATATCTAAAATCCTAATTCCTTGATTCATCTGATTCCAACAAATCTTTCCTTCATTTTTTCTGGTCTCATATTTCTCATTAGTTAGTGGACAGAGAAGGGCTATAGTTTGATAATAGAATATGTAATATTTGTGCTGCCCATTTTCAGCATCCATCTCTGGCCATGCATCCCTCAAAATGACCACATATTTGGAGACTTCTAATCAAACAGCAGTCTCTGGCTTGGGTTGTTTCTCCCTCAGGCTCCCACTCCTTTGCTCCAGAAATTTGACCTGGATCTTGTGCAGGAAACTTTTGCCTCTTTTCCTTCTTGTCCCCTTTCCTTTGCTGCTATTTCTTCATGTGGTAAACACAAAGGAAAATGCTTTTGCCCTTCCTTTGTGTCTCCCTATTCTCTCATTCCCTTTTTCTGCCATAGTACTTGGAGTGAAAGCTTTCCACCTTGGATGGGTTGAGCTGCATACTTCTTATGACCACCCCAACTCATGGTCTCCAGAAGCTGATGAGTTGACAGTCCACCAGCTGCTTCCTCTCAGGAAGTGGCTTTCATTCCTCTTGCTGTCCTGGCTGAGCTTCTCTGAATAAGCTCTAGCGAGCTTCCATTTTCTGCCACAGCCACCATTTCCAAGAGACGGAGGAGCAAGAATGTGGTGTTTTCTCTGCTCTGCCCTGTGTCTAGGTATTTTCTTCATGAGTGCAATCATCACCTGCGGTTTCTCTTGCCTTTTGAAGCTTTAGAATGCTGCAAACTCCATGAGTCCAGCTTATATTTCCCAAAATTTTTTTTGTGTGTTCAACCACAATACCATACCTCTTTCATTTTTTTTGGGGGGGGGGGGAGCAACAGGAAGCCAGAACTTTGATCAAGTGTGTGTAGGTGGGACTGGGCTTCCCTGCCTAGAGCAGAAAGCTACCTCAGTGTTGAGAAAAACATTGTGTTGAGAAAAACAACCTGTCTGGTTTAGGCCAGCTATTATTTGCTGGGTAGCTTTGTGTCATGGGATACAAGCTTTGTAGAAGTATAAATAAAGGATCATTTCTGTGTGAGTTGAGTTAGTCTTGCCCATCAGGCAGACTGACGACCACCTAGCCCAACTTTTCTTCTTTTCTATCTTTCTCATTCCTACCATCATGTCTCCCTGGAGTTGAACCATTCACATTAAGATCAACAGACCCCTACATTTATGGGTCCCTATACATTTTCTTATTTTTAGATCTCTTAATTTTGGTTCCTATTGTAGGAATTCACATTGAATTCGGCATGTAGGTAGTAAAACTCATGGAGGCAGTTGCATTACCTAAAACTCTGTTTCTCTATCTGCATTCCTCATTCTACTGCCAACAGAACCTCTTTTCTGAGTGTAAACATTCCATGTAGCTTTGCTGGGATCTGGCCCCCTCTTATCATCCTTGTCTTTCCATCTCCCAGCTCTCAGATTGGTCATGTGCAATGGCACTTCCCCCTCACCTCAGCCAGTGGATAGGCTGTGGCTCTAATAAGTGCTTTCCACAAGGTTTTTGTTCAAGAATCAAGGGAAACACTCTTCATTTTCTGGTAGACAATAGAGGCAATGCAAACATACTCAATAGACAGGGACAAAAATGGCGCTTCTGCCTGCCACTACATACATCAGGTTAGCACGAGAACAATCAATTTTTCCTTATAACGAAGGAACATTGTTCTTTTGGTGAGGCTTTATGTCCTTGTGTTGGTCACAATTACACATTGTGTTTCATTGGTAGACTTTTCTACAAAGAGGATAAGGCATTATTTAACTAAGAAACTAATTTTTTTCAGAAATTATACATATAATTTTTAGTAATCTGAGGTTTGACATTTAACTCAGCTCTGTAGCTTATATAGTGCCTCAAAGATTTCGAGGGTAATGCATATTTAAACTAAAGAGTTCAGATTCAAGTCAATTAGAAAGATCTCAGAACATACCCTCAAGGGAAGCTTCAGGATACAAGGTTCCATGCCTTCATCTCTTTGAAGTTTTGAGTTTGTATTGAATATTGGTTCTACTTATACACTATAAAGCTAGCCTTTTTGAGATTCCATAAACAGATTTGGGATAATCATCTTTCACCTTCATACTCTGTACACAAAGTCTAGATTCTATGCATTCTTATTTCTACTTTTTAACCAAATATCACCAATAAAGTTTTGCTGAATTGTTTCTAATTTTCTTTCTACAACATTCCTTCACTTGTCATTTTAACTAACTTTATATATTGATATTAATCAACATAAAAATGTAGACCTAAAGCTGATTGCTAAAGTAGCCTGAGGCAAATTATTCTAAGCAGATGTAAGATTTTGGGGTCAAACACACTGCATTCTAACTTAGGTTGTGATAAATGAAATGTTTTCAAAACCATGGCTTACTTACTATGTGGATATAACTCATCTTTTACTTACCACTTGACATTGTACTCACTGTCACTAAATTCTTCTGAGCTACATAAGTTACAGTAGCATTTATTTGTGAATGAAAATATATTTTTATATATTTTAAGCATATGGAGGACCGCCTAACCTGCTCTCCTTGAAGGAAGAGCAACTGTCTCTATTTTGACTGAGTCTGGCCCTATTTCCTTTTATTGATATGTAAGAGCTGGCTAGGACTTTTGTTTATCCTCTCAATTGGCCTTAAGCAGTGTATACTGGCCTAGCTGAGGTGTTGGTGATAGTCTTTGAAGGTGGTATGCGTGTCTCCCTGGTAACCTATACCTGTTGCTCCTTAATGTGAGGCAGGATGTGACAGGTCAAAGAGCTGATGCTCCGCGCTGCCAGCTGGGAAGGAGCTTTGAGACAGAGGCTATGACTTCCTGGGACTTGAAAGATTATATCAAAGCTGAAGCACCAGACTGCCCAAAATATTAGATACTATCTAAGTAGCCTTATGCAGATTAGTCTCTCTGCATATCCTTTGCAGTGGGCAGAGGTAAATTGTAGGACCCCCCCACCTAGCTCAACTTACAGTATTCACCTACCTCCCACAATTCTCAGTCATTCCTTCTCAAGCCACTCCTCCACTGAATAAAGCCAGGTGAGGCCTTGGATCTCTCTCTTTGCTCCAGAGAACCATCTTTGTGGCTGGAATTAGAGCCCTGTGTCTCCCCAATAATTATGAATATGCTTTAGTGTCTTTATTTTCACTGTGGGTTGCATGGGAAGTGGTAGATTGGAATTACCTTGGTGAGATTCCACTAACATCACTTTGGGATTACAAATACTGACTTCTTCGATCAAAACGAGGACTTAGAAGGGTCTCCTACAAAGCGTTTATATAATTTGTTTCCATTTCAAACAGTTCTCCACAGGGCTTCTTCATACGCACAATTTCCCAGCAGAGCGCTAATTTGAAATGAGGCAATGACCTATGAGCACTGGTTACAGGACTAAAGCAATGGGGGCCTCACTGCCGCTGCATGCCTCTAATATCACATGAGAGTTCCAAGACATTCAGTGATAAATCGTACATCAATGTACTGGGCACTTCTGCAGGCTTCAGTGGAGGAGGAGGTGTCTGGCGAATGCTAAAAGCCAGAGAGCGTCAGGACCTGAAATTTACCTTTGATGTGAATCCCCAGGGAGCTGACAGTAGGGTGAAAGGCAAATCAGCAGTCCTTAGGGGAGGCCTGCTCATCTCAGGGCCCTTACCAGAATGCCTTTGCTGGGTTGGGGCTTCTGTGCCCTGGTCATTCCAACTTGCTTCCATAGCATTATGATAAGCATCCCCCAAATCAGTTACATTTTTGTAAATTAAAACCCTGTGTAAAAATATATTCATTGACTATTTAGAAAGAACAATGTCTCAGTCAAATGAGATTTAAAATATATAATAGCACACAAACAATAGTTTTTAATTTACCCATATTCTTGTCTATTTTGTATGACAAAGGAAAACTGTTCTGTTTTTAAAATTTATTTTATTTTTAATTTATTTATTAATTGTAGTAAGAAATTACAATGTGACAGTTTCAAAATATGTTAGTGATACATTCCCAATAATTGATACAATGCATATTGTTGTACTCATTGTAGTTATACAGAGCACAGGGTGTAGACATGATAAATTTTCTTATGGTTATTAGTACAATAGATATCTTCTCTTTGACCTAAGAGAAGGTAGTTGTACACATAGTCAAATTTTCCATAATTGCAGTGGGTTATTGGCAAGACTGACAGTGTTGGAAGCTGTTGATTAGAGCCTTTTACAGCTCAGCATACTAAACTACCTTTACATTTTATGCGTCATGTTTAAACTTTTCTGCTGGGTGGTTAAGGGCAAGTTAGGGCAAGACCTGTATGACAAAACGTAGAGTTTTTGTATCTCCCAAGGTCAATCAAATCCCCTCAGGATTTACTTTGTAACCATGTACAATGCTTTGAAGAACTGTTGTCAGTGTCAGCTGTCTGGATGAGTCATGGCCATTGCTTGACCAGTTTGCTCTCTGTGAAAGCCCGAGAGAATATTTTCTCTCTAGGTGACTCTCCTTAGGCACACTACATACCTTCGATCTCTTTCTTCTGTGGCCCCTTAATCTCCTTGAACAGAAAATTTGGGAAACCACTGAGTTATAGGATCTTACAGCACAGATTCTGTTCTGTCCTGAATCCTCACGGACCTTGAAAGGTTGGAGCCAAAATATTGGCTATCCTTGTAGCCCTTGTTTTTTTCTAATTTTTGGTCTGTAAACTTATATTCTTAGCCCTCCAGAAGAAAAGCTTAGTGATACTATTACTCTAAAACATAGATGCTTGAGCATCATTGTCTTTCTGAATATCAAACATCTTAGACTTAACTTGGAATTGGTACTTTCCAGAGAAACTATTTTAAATCATTCAAGCAAGCAGCGTCTTTGCTTCCAGTTCATATGTTAGTTCAGTTAGTCTCTTGCTTCTAACTGTTCATCTTCAACTTTTTAATAAAAGTGTCATCATCATTATTCTTATTGTGATTATGTCAGTGCACCTACATAAACATCTTCCTCAAAGTAGCATGTGGGTAGGGAGAATAAGGGAAGGAACTTTATGTCCATAGTTGCCATATGAGCCACAAGCCCAGGCTCCAAGTCAAGTCCCTTTCTTCCTGAAATAATCTGTGCCGTGTTCGATGACCCCGAAGTCCCAGGTCATCACAAGCCTTGGGGACCTGCTAGAGGAGGCTGCTATCTCCAAGAGTGTTTCCAGGAGGCTCATCTTGATGGTGCTGTGGGTCTTGCTGTTGTCTAACACCTGCGGGACTCCCCTGAGGCTTCCAGTGGCCTTGCTGCTTGTCCTCACCCTGTGGACTTAGGGGCCAGGACCCCTTGCTGGAAGGCCTCTGTCTGCATGCTAGCCCCTCCCGGCTCTTCACTGCTTACTTTTCTCCTTTTTGAATGCTCAGTAACTTCTAGGTCCCAAGAGCAGATCTCCCTTTTCCTCCTGTACTAAGGGCGGGTTTCATATAGGGTGGTTTCCTCCCAAAGACCCAAGCAGGAAGGAGCATAAGACACATTCATGTTTGCTGTCTTTCTCAGGGATCACTTGCCTGGAATGTTTGTACCCTACTCCTTGCTGTAGACTGTGAGGCCTCTGCACTGGGCATCTCCCTCCCTCTGTCCTCCCACTGTTTCCTAAGGCCTTCTCCCCTTTCTGATGCTGGAAGTGTCCCTTCCCCATGCTTTGCCTCTTTCCTGCTTCGTACATGTGCTTGGCTTCACCTAGGACCTTTTCCTTTCTTTCCTGAAACTGTAAGTTTCAGCGCTTAGTTTCAGTGGTGGATGAGATGCCCAGGGCTTATAAGGCAAATGCACATCTACTGTTTTGACCATTTCAAAATGTAGCAAGGACTCTGCTATAGAAAAGTATACTTTAGTAGTCCTGTCCCCTGCCCACATGCAAGCATCATGAGCCAGCTTCAAAAGTCCTCCTTCTCCTCCTCCTCACCCCAGGGTTCCTAGATGGCATTGTCTGATCCCAGCCCGCTGGGCCCCACTGCCCTCACCTGGAGCTTGCCTCTTCAGAGCAAGGCTCTGCCAGCTTGGACTGAGATCTGTCTTGTGGTTATGAAAGGCAAAATAAATGACCAGGCTCTGGAAAGAGATTTCCTGCGATCAAGTGATCATTAATTGTGGGAATGAAAGCAAACTGGCGAACATCTCTGTGTTTCCTTTGGTGCCCTCCTCTTTAGTCACAGGTGTAATAATAGTTATTGTGACACTGGAGTGAGGTCACACACATAAAATGCTTAGAACAGGACCCAACCTGCGATTAATCCCTGTGCACCTTAGCTGTTATTATAGTGGAGCGAAGTATCACAGAGGTGGCAAGACACTCAGTCCAACCATGCAGGCCTTGGGATCTCCCATAATCATCTTGTTAAGTATTGTAACTTCTTCTTGAATGCCTCAGGGAAATGGAGGTGATTCATTCTTTCTCTGTAGAGTTCTCGGCCTCCTTTATCCTAAGTGAATATCCATCTCCCTGCAGTGCCTGTTCATTACTTCTAGAAAGGCTTCTCAGGGCATTAGGAGTAAATCTAATCCTCTTTCTATAGCGATTCCTTTAAATATTTGTGGATGGTCTAAGGCCTGCTCTTGTCTTTAAAAAGGTTTATTCCCTTATGAGTTAAACAGCCATGTATTGTATCCCCAGCTGGTTCTCCCAGGACAGGCCTTAATTCATTATCAAGCTGTAGAATGTCACCTAAAGTCTTGTCCCTCCAGCGAAATCCCACTAGCCTGATGACGAATGAATTAGGGATAATTATTTATATGAATTAAAATCAGAGCCAAGAAATATCCTTCTTAACTCTTTGGAAGTCATGGGCCACATGCAAGAATGATGCCTTCCTTCCTGGAGACTCAGGGACCACAGAGGCCCCACACTCACCCTTAGACGCCCAGCATTTTGTGGGAACTCAGTCATTTTGCTCATATCCCATGAACTCCTCTCCTACCCTAATCTCTTACGGTGATTGTGCCAGGGCATAGAGATCTGGAGCCCACTGCCTGGAGATGCAGGGTCCCTCCAGCCAAGAGTCTACAGATCTGAAGGTAAGGGGCAGCACACAAATGCTGGTCATGCCCAAGCTTCACAGATCTGAGCTGTGCGAATGGGAGCATCTCTGAGAATCAGAGCTTGCCCGGGTTTGGTGAGCAGAGATTGGGGCACCTAGGATCCTGCAGCAAGGACTCAGTAGCCAGAAAAGGAAGGAGTGGCTCTGCTGAGTGACTGTGGAGGTTGAGGGGACAATGAAAACTGCCCTGAGATGTAAGGCAGAGGCAGGGATGCATGGAAGACTGAGCCCACAGCCCAGGGCGGAGCAAGGGCAGCAGCCGCATGTCTCCCTGCGGGAAGGCCAGGGACCTTTACTTGCTATGCCCCACACCTTTCTGCATTGACCCAGCACTACTTGGGCCCAGAGATGAAGCAGCGGGTGGATTTTGGGACAGAGATATGACATGGAAATGCCTACACCAATACATGACTTCATCTACTTCTGATGTTCACTGAAGGAAAGCACAAAGTAAGGTGAGAATGCACCTAACATTAGGTCTTCCAGGGTCCTGGTTGGCTTTCTGAGGCTGAGAGTCAGTCTGGGGTATAGCAGGAGTTTACAGGCTGAGGAGCAAGGTGGAAATGAAGAGGCTTTCTGAACCTTGGAGGTGGCATGGCGGAGGTGACTATGACATCCAGGGGGATAAAGGGAAGTGACTGCCTGGAGGAATGAGGGTGGCAGTTCAGTGTGAAGAAGGCGGAAGCAAGGGATGCACCAGGGAGCCCTTGAATGTTGGGCCCTGCAGGGACAGAATGAACAGGCTTTCCGCAGGCCAAGATCAAGCCGTGCCTTATGGATATTGCACTGGGAGTGGGTGGGGAGCCACTCGGACTCAGCTTCAAGTGCAGGTCCTGTCCGGGGTGAACGCTGCTCTGAGAGACTGAGCGCCAGAATCTCCAGTGTACAGTCAGAAAGCAGCAGCCGAGCCAGGTGAGGCGCCCAGAGGGACGGGCGCATGGGGGCCCACTACCTGCGTCTCAGGGTCACACACGCCTTGGACATCAGGTGCCACGGGAGCAGCCTTCTGAGCAAAGGAGTGCAAAGCTCGAAGCTGTCTACATCTCTCCTGAAGCACTCACGTGATTTATTTCTTCCCTTTTCCTTCCTAAGTCCTTTATCATTTTCTGTCCCGAAATGTAATATTTTTTTAACAATCGTATTATTTCTATAAACTGTGAGCTTCCAGGGGCAGACTCTGTCTCTCTTTCATCCTTGCACCACCCAAAGCATGAAACACAGAGATTTGCACCTAATCGCTGCTCAGTTTTTATTGAAGAACGGAGTGATCCAATTTGCGCAACAGGAAGATGAATGGTGTGCCGTGTGGAAGGAGGGTGGCTGAGCAGAGACCGTATTGGGGCATGGGGGACTGCAGTGGCTCTTTTGATTAATGGCGGTAGGAAGAGGAAAGGATGGATGTGAGGGATTCTCAAGGGGAGCCTGACACCTGGGTGATCCCGCGCAGCTGCGTGGTTCCTGTCATTTATAAGCAAGTGCCTCCTTTGTTTATGCATGGAGTCTGTGTCTCTCCAGTCCCGCATGCCCGCGTTCAGCTGTCCACCTGCACCTCCCTACAGTCCTCCCGTCCTAGTGTCCCCCAGGTGTGCCCTTACTCTTTAGTGGAGCTGCCAACCATGAGTTTCTCAGGAATCATATTTGATTTATGACTTTTTCCATTTCTCTCACCTGGCCCTATATCAAATCTGTAATTATATCTGATTCTGCCTTCAAACCGTAGCCAACGTGCCTCATCTTTCCTCTCTGTAGCCCACCGCCAGCTTCCTCACCTGTCATTTGCAGCAATATGGAAGTCACACCAGCTTCCTGTGCCCTAGTCTCCTCCAGGTCATTCTGCGAAGAGCAGCCTGTGACCTTTCATGCACCTACATCAGCGTCCTGGGGTCCCTGCTGAAGGCCTTCTTGCGTTCACCACTGTCTGCAGAATGAAGCGTGAGGTTCCTTATGGGCCCCGGCCTCTCCTGCTGACTTCCTCTGAAATATTTCCAACTCTTCCTAAGCCTAGTCCTTTTCAGCTGGCGCTTTGGGAGGACAGAGCTGGACAGCACACATGCGCAGGATGACATCTCCAGTGCCTGTGGGAAGGAGCCAGATTTCAGAGACTGGCGGGGTAGTCACTTACTTGGTCACATTAGCCCTCTGTCTATCGGGAACCCTGGAAAAAAAGCGCCTGGATGATGTGGAGGAGTGTGACCCTTGCCCAGGCGCCTGTGCTCCTCCCTTCCGAAGCCCGGATCGCCCTTCCCGGACCCTGTCGGAGCTGCTGCCCACTTCCCTCTAAGCAGGGCTTAGCACAAGCAGAGTGGAAGTGTCAGCTCGCAGCAAGGCCCCAGGACCAGATGTCCTGAGGCTGCTCTACATCCAAGCCCTCTCGGCCTCATTACCTTCTTACTTTCTCCGTAATCACTTCTTATTAAATACACATACTTGGTTTTTTGTTTCCTTAACTAGATTTAAAGAAATTATAGCTGCAAACCAGATGTAGCTTTCTTTCTACATTTCTCTGTAACGTGATCTTGGACTTTAATTGTGTTTCCACAGTGGACAAGAACAACAAAAAAGTCGGATTCCAGGTACCGTGGGCGCAGTCTGGCTCCCTCAGTCCCTTGACTCTGACTTACACGGTGCGTCTTCCGGGGAGTCTCAATCCTGTGCTCACTGCCCCAGGACAGCAGCGGGGCAGCAGTCTCTCGTTTTGTTTTCTTCCACAGGGGCGCCTGGGCTTCCTAGGACTTGAGCTCTACGTTTGGATCTGCTGCTGCTACCTGCGGGATCTGGGCAACCTATGCCAAGAGAGGTTCACCTTCTTGTTGTCTTCTTTGAAGAGCAGCGGGTCTCTTCCCAGTCCTTCGTTCTCTGTCCCTCTGCCAGCCCCTGTGTTCATCAGAGTCCCAGGAATGCCCTCCTGCTCCTTGGGCCAGGCCTGAGATGCGCTTCACCTGGCAAGCATGGTCATGTTGTGACGACTGACAACCAGTGGCCTTCAGGGTGATAGTTTACCCGTGCTCCCTAAGTGTCCCTGAAAGGTCACAAGGGGCCTTGTTCAGCCTGTGTCACTCCGGGGCCCAGCAGACAGAGTGGCTGCGGTCTTGCAAGTGAAACACAAGTTTTCACCTCCATTTTATTGGTTGAGGCAAATCATGTGGCCCTGCCTACCTGCTACACCAAGGGAGTGCAAGCAAAGTGTGGCCCAGACAGAGCGGAAGAGGTCTGTGCAGAGTACTAAGGCCCGAGGACCCTGGCCGCCAGCTTGCACCTTGCACACCACCTTTCCTGGCCTTAAACAGGAAGCTTGATAAAATATAGACTCTGAGAATAATCTGAGGTCTGATCAGCTGGCTGGTGGGCCTAGGGACTGGCATGTCACGGGCACAGGCAATGCTGTGCCAACAACCCCAGGGAGGCTGACACTCATAGGCCCGAGGCTCTTGGTCTGAGAAACCTGCAGCCCCCATGACTGCAGTGTGGGAATGGCACGTTCACAAGCAGAACATGTACAGTGTCCAAAGCCTCTCCCTTGGCCTCTCTCTTCCTCCTCTGGTGGATCCTGGGGCCAGAATCTTCCACATCTAGGCGGTTGTCCTCACCCATGTGCCATCTTCAGTTCTCAGTAAGTTTCCATTACATGAAGAGAGGCAATTAACTTCCATCTACAAAATACATTGAGTTGCTCTGTCTTTGCTGGTGATCATTAAGTGGCCCGGCAGGCAGCAGGCTGTGCATCTCTTCCTATGGGCACTTTCATTTTCACATGAACGTTTTAGGCTTATAAAACAACAACGAGATACCTGAAGGGAAAACACAATCTTTTTCTAACTTTTAATAAGAAATAACAATGAGACAGCTTCAAAATACGTTAGAGCACATCCCCAATAATTAATACAATGCATATTGTTGTCTTATAGAAGTTATTCAGAGAAAAGGATGCAGACATGATAATTTTTCTAATAATTATTGGTACAATAATTTCTTCTCATTGAACTAAGAGAAAGTAGTTGGATACATAGTCCAATATTCCATAATTGTAGTGGGTTATTGGCAGAACTGGCAATGTCAGAAGCTGTTGACGTAAGCCTTTTACAGCTCAGCATACTAATCTAGCTTTACTTAAAATTATTTTTAATAAGAAATAACACTGAGACAGTTTTAAAACACGTTAGTAGGATAGCCACAATAATTAATGCAATGCATATTATTGTCTTCATAGTAGTTGTTCAGAACTCAAGATGCAGACATGATAACTTTTCTAAATGCTATTGGTACAAATATTTCTTTTCATTGAACTAAGACAAAACAGTTGCATCCATAGAGCAATATTCCAAAATAGTAGTGGGTTATCAGCAGAACTGGAAATGTTGGAAGCTATTGACTTGAGCCTTTTGCAGCTCATCGTATTAATCTGGCTTTAATTTTTTTTTTCTTGTTTCAGAACATTTGTTTGTTTGTTTATTTATTTTTATGGCTGGCTCAGCCTGCCTTCAGGGCAGGGCTGGCGCAGCATGTGGTACCAGGGATCAAACCGCGGTCCCTTCAGCTGCCTAAGCTTTCCTAAGCAGGTGCTTTAGACCACTGAGCCATCCTGCCGGGCCCCTATCTGGCTTTAATTTGTATGCCTCATGGTTAAACTTTTCTGGTAGGTGGTTAAGTCCAAGCTAAAGCAAGACCTACATAACAAAACATGTAATTTTAATATCTGAGAAGGTCAGTCAAATCCCCTCAGGATTTATCTTGAAACCATGTTTAGCATTTTGTAGAGCTTTTGTCATCGTCAACCATCTGGTTGAGTCACAGGCATTGCTCGGCCAGTTTGTTCTCTGTGAAAAACTGAGAGAAAGTTTGCTCTCTAGGTGACTCTCCTTAGGCACACTGTACATTGTTGATCCCTTTCCTCTATGGCCCAATAATCTCCTTGAACAGAAAATTTGGGACACCACCACCGCTGAGTTATAGTATATTACAGTACAGATTCTCTCATGTCCTGAGTCTTCACTGACCTTGAAGGGCTAAGGCCAAACTATTGGCTAATCTTGTAGCCCTTCTTTTTCTCTAACTTTTGGTCTGAAAACTAAGGTTCTTAACCCTCCAGATGAGAAGCTTAGTGATATTATTACTCTATAACATATGTACTTGAGCTTATCATCACTGTCTTTCTAAATATTAAATACCTTGACTTAACATGGAACTGGTATTTTACATCAATCATTGATATTCTAATAAATCCTTATAGAATGTGATAAAAAACTGTTAACTTTTTTACACAGAAATTTAGAAATCTAAACATATAGAAAATTGTAGCTGGTCAGTCCTATAGCATTTTTCCTTATCTCATTTTCTCTTTCATTATCCTTTTTGTGTTCTTATAAACCAACCATTTACTTGAGAGAGTATAGCAATAATTGAAATTACATTAGAAGCAGCACACATGCAGAAGACCAGAATGACAAGCGTTCCAAGCATGATTTTAGTTTTACACATTGTTACTCTGAGTGTCAAGAATCTGATGGAGATTCTTAGGACCATTGTCTAACTCATCCTGTGTCCTTAAGTGCATGGTTTTTCCCCTTCTAAGGAAAACACAATCTTTGCAGCTTACAGATGCAAAATTTGAGCCCAGAAAGTGTTCCATAAGGAACTTTAACAAATATAAAAGTGAAACTGTTTGAAAAGATTTTCATGAATTTTAAACATTTGTACTGTCCTTTATTTGTATTATGGAGAAATATTTTACTAAAGTCAGAACTTGGCTTATTTCTGCTCCAAGGTTTTATGAACACCATATAGTCTGGGTCCGCATCTGTAGCCTTCAGCCATCTTAGCAGTCACAGTAGATGAGATGATGCATCTAGGTCTAAAGGATGCACTATCTTGCAGAAGTGACTACTAAGTCACCTACCAGTCTGAAATGCCAGGTTATTTCTAAGACACTGGCTAACCTAGTTATTTTTAAATATGGTAGATGTTATCACTGCCTGCTTTCACACAAATTTGACCGCTAGCTAGGGTTAAGAAGATGGTTAGGGGAAGATAGTTCTGTGAAGTACAGTCGTGGTGGGTATCACCCAGAGAAATATCCAGATATTCATTTATTTCCCACCATAAAAATACAATGTGTAAGCTGGGCGTGGTGGTTCCTGCGTATAAGTTCAGCACTTGGGAGGCTGAGGCAGTAAGATCACAAATTCAGGCCCAGTCTGAGTGGCCTGGCCAATTTAGTAAGAGTTTGTTGCAAAATAAAATGACTAAACATGTAACCTAGTATTGAAAAATGAAAATGCAATGTTCTTTATTTTTATAATAGCTTTTTTTTTGGTAACAAATAATCACCATAGAAAGTTCACAAAACCTAAGAAAGGTAAAGAGAACAAGCCACCTCTGACCAGCTATCCTAACTGTGGCTTTAGTATATGCTCTGTCATTGTTTTATTTTTTCTTCCATTATTTTGTTACTCTAACTATAAAGAAGTCTTTTATAAATGGCATCGTGCTACTATATAATGTGCTCTCTTCAAGCTAGCACCGTACAGCACAAGCATGCCTCAACCCACTAAAGAGTGTTCCACATGATATTAAATTGCTGCCTCGATCAGACGATATTTTAATAAACATTACTTTAGCAAAAGGAAAGGTGATGCAGTGGCACTTTCTTGTATGCTATTGATGGCAGAGACAGTTTCTAGGGATGTGCGGTCTACAGTGGAAGGCACACACTAAGCATAGAGTCATCTTAACATTTCAAAATACTTTTTTGTACAATCACCTCTGCAGTAGCTGCCAAGTGATTTTGTAGTAGTGAACTTGTACACAGCCAGTAAATGTAATAATCAGAACTCCAGTCAAGTTCCTAGATGTGAAGAACTTGTGGGCTGCGGGTTAGCTTGGTTGTTTAAGCGTCTGCTCAGGCAGATGTAGTCAGGCGCAGGGACCGGTGTTCCATCCATAGCTTGACAAGCCTTGCCTGATGTGCACTTAAGGCATCCTGAGCCAGCAGGGGGGAAAAAAAATTCTCTTCTTAGATGTGAAGAACTTTTAAAATAAATGCAAGAGCTAGAAGACTTCCCGGTATTTGTCTCTATGGAATCAGTGCCATGCTGAGACAGACGAGGTTTGTCCTATGCAGGAAGTGTTTAAATGTAACTGTCAAAGTTATTATAGTGAAAGTGACTTTGCCATTAATCCCCACAAAATAACCCCCACTTCAAATATACGGATCCCATTGTTCTTATCGCTTCTTCAAGTGCTCCCGGAAGTCTTCATGTGTGAGTGCCACTAGTTGCGCCGTCCCAGCTGCCTCAGTGTCCTGAAGCTGTCCAACACATCCATCTTCCAAGGCCATTTTGGCTTTGGGGAGGAGCCAGACGTGGCACACCGCCAGATCTGGTGGAGGGGGCTGATGAGGACTCTGCGGCAGCGGCGCTCACTGAGTTTTTGATAGCACCTCATACAGAGGCTCTGGAAAGAAGACTCCCAGAAGTGCCTCAGAAAGTAGCAAGAGCAACTGTTCAAAGACAAGGAAATGGCTTGACAGGGATTCGTGGCAATGTGTCTTCGGCCATATTTAATATTCTTTTATTTAAACCCCTGCATATTTTGATTATTCCCTGTGTATCTCAAACCAAGCATTGGTTGCACCTTTTGTCTCTGGCTTTTTAATATCTGTGAAGAAGACTCAGCAATTGCCATGTCCAGGTTTAACAATGCCCACTGCATGGGTTTCCTTTACCTCTGTGGAACTTAAGTCCCTCCGGCTGCATCCTGACTCCCACTCCACCCCTCCTGCTCACCTTAATATAGAGGAAGAGCAGCTGTTCACCACTTCCGCCCTTCACAACTGCCTTCCAAGTGACAGTGGATGCAGACTGGACCTCCAGCTAGGCGTCCTGCCAGGGCATCGGGCGCCTGCACCACAGCTGAGGCCACTTGACACTGATATTTACCGTCGCCTGCTGTGTGGATGGCTCTCTAATGAGACCCTTTACTGAGAAATGAGGAAGCGGTCTTGAGAGGGAGCAATGCTGGTGTCACTTAGGAGCTCCTGAAGTCTTCCTTGGAGCACATGTGACACCACAGCAGGTGAGAAGATGAAAGAGTCATTTCACAGCCTCTTCTCTGTGTTTGCTCAGCCAGCGGAGCTCCTTGTCGTGGGGTAGCCCTGGCCCCTGCATCCGGCCTGAGTCTGTGATCGCTAGAGAGAGAGAGGCTCAGCGCAGCTTCGAAGGGGGCCATTGTTTGTCCTTGGTGCTTTTAAACGGAATGCCCACCTCTGTGTTATCTTTGTGGGGTGCTACACCTCTCATCGGAAGGAGCTGGTTGCAGCTGGCTTGCCAGTGGCGTGTGCACATTGCAACAGGGCCCTCTCCCCAGCATGCAGGTGTGAGGTCCCACACGTGGGGACCTGGTTCTTCCTCCACAACTGGATTTAGGAGGCTTCTGTCAGTTTAGGAAATAGTGATCTGCTGTGTCTGCCAATGGAATGTTGTGCTTCTTTCCCTTTATGTAGTGAGTACACTCGTAATAACTGATGTTACAGCATCTCTGCGTGTCCTAGTACAGTGCTCAGTGCTCAACCCTCCCAACCCAACCCGACCCAAGGAACTAACCCGACCCAAGCAAACAATGGTGACAAGTGTCTGTATCCCTAGCACTCTGGAAGTCTGAGGCAGGAAGACCATAAATTCATCTAGAGCCTGGGAGACTCAATGAGACTCTGTCTCAATGTTCAATAGACAGACAGACAGACAGACAGACTGTATGTGTAGCTCAGAGTGAAGGGCCTGGGTTCATGTTCCAATATTGCTAACATTTTTTTTTAATTTTAAAAAGAAATTTAAATATGGATATTTTTCTGAACCTGTGAGAACAGATGATACACCCGAAGGTGGCTGAGCAGGCTGGCTCACTTCACATCGAGGTACATGGGGAGTAAACAGTCTTCTTGAAGGATGAGGATGGAGGCCAAGACAAGGGGTGAGGATGGTGGCCGGGGAGATGGAGCAGGGCTATGGCCTTGTCCTATGCTGGGCAGGAAGCTCAGGGGTGCTGGAGAGCAGGTGATGCCCAGCGCAGTATCCCCAACCTGCAGGCGCTCCTGAGGCTCCAACTCAAGTCTTCTGGGTGAGAGCAAAGCAATGGTCTCCAGCTCCTGGGACCTTCTGGGCCTGTCACTGGGCTGCTGCTGGGGTCTCAGGCACCTGACAGTGAGAGAGACAGACCTGGAGAGGAGGAGTGAGCACACCCCAGGCCCATCCACAGTCAGACAGTGGCAAAGCTGGGGCCATCACCTACCCACAGAGCCAGGACAGGGGCCTGAACAGGCTGTCCCTCAGACCCTGCAGAAGAAGAAAACCCAGGGACACCTGAGGTCAGACTCTGGGGCTGAAGCAGTGGTTGTCAACCTTTCTAATGCCATGACCCCGGAATGCAGTTCCTCATGTTGCGGTGAGCCCAGACCAAAAAATAATTTTGGTGGCTACTTCAAAACTGTAATTTTGCTGCAGTTATGATTCGGAATGGCTTTAGGGGACCCCTGTGTTTTGGTCATTCGACCCCCACCGGGGTTGCAACCCACAGGTTGAGAACCGCTGGGCTACAGGATCACATGTGTGTGGTTCTCAGTCCTCTTGATGTGAAACTGCATTTCAGAGGTAGAGGAAAGCAACCCAGACGTCCGTCACCTTCCAACTCGCAGGCTGAGGACACACAGGCTGCATGGAGCTCAAGAGGAGCCGGTCAGCTCCGTAGCAAGCAACTGTGCATGATCCCCTATGACCCCTCCACTGGAAGGCAGAGATCATGCAGCACAAGGAGCAGGCCCAGAGGAAGGGGAGGACAAGCCTGACCCTGCGCTCACTGGTGGCAGAGCTGTACCCATCTGAGCCGCCCAAGAAGGGCTTTTCAAGAAAGCACCAGGTGGAAAAACATTCTTAGCAAAGTAGTCAAAATAGAAGCTGCGTGGAGAAAGTGAGTGCCCCAGGGGCCGCCCCAGAGAAGAGTCCCTTGGGGGCAGACAAGAGGAAGCAGAGCTGCCAGATCTAAAGGAAGCCTGACTTCTCCATCAAGAGCTGCTGCTTGCACCATCTTCCCTTTCAAGCTGTGGTAATTAGGGTGCTAATGAGGCTGGGCTCACTCTGCCCAGAGGGCTTTGTTTTCCAGGCCTAATGCCCCTTTGTCGAAGGCTTCTACAGCTGAGAGGAGAGGCCCGTGGAAGCAGACCCAAAGCTGTCAGAGCCCCAGGGAGCCCCCTCTGCCCTGGAAACACTTGGTCCCTTTTCTTAGGACTGTCACTGGTATTAACTTCTAACCCATTAAACTCGCTTACAGGGCTGCTTCAGCCAGCCAGGCAGGCGGTGGCCTTTCGTGGCCTCTCCACTTCCAACCGTAGCAAAATGAATGAAACACAGAAAGTTCAGAAGGCCTCCTGGGAGGCAGGGCTTGGAGTCCTGAGAGCGTTTAACCGTCTTAGCGCCACGGCCCTTCGGCTCAGCTTGCGTGAACTCCTTAAGTTTGCTCAGTCACCCAGCAAAAAGGGAGAAAAAAGGACCAACGACAGGGGATGTATCTGTGAGGGCCGGGGCCCGGCGTGCCAGCGCCTACCTCTGCCTGCTGCAGCTTCTTGGCAGGGTGTGGTACCCATTTTGTGAGTGAGTGCTTGGGATTTTAAACAATAAAAATGAAGACAATTTCTATTTGAAGAACTTACAAGTGTTAAAGAGTGTGTGGGTTTCTGAACGAAAGAAGAGATGAGCTACCCCAAATGTTGCAGGGTAGTAAGCTGTGTTTAAAAAATCAGTCTTCGCTGAGTGTAGACAGAACATTCCCACCATCGCAGGCATTTCAGTTATAGAAAAATAACCCTAATAACTCTACTAATTGTTCTGTGCATGGACGCAGAACAAAATATTTAATAAAGTATTCCACACTCTCATTCTAAAGTTGCTCATAGGGACACAGATTCGTTTACCAGATTTATAGCAACTAGGAGCTTGCTCAGGTGTCTGCAGATAGAATTTTCAGTTCCAGCAGGAAACTGGAGCCGGAGAGGATGACAGAAGCAGTTGGGCAGGTTTTCTTGGACTGGACTGACTGAATCATTCAGAAGAAAGGGTTATAAATAGCAAAGGAATCTGAACAGAGCTGGCTCTGCAAGCTCACTAGAGACCCATTGCCATCAATCCACCTGTTTGTGTAATGCTCTGCGGCCCTTAATATGGAAGGTGTGTAAGATGATGGCCCTAACGTGAAAGGCCCTACTCCTGGAGGGGATTAGAATAAGACCCAGGCGAGCTGGATCCACTTCACAGGAGAACCTGGACATCTGACCACAGGGACAGAGACACAACCTAGGGAAGCCTGCGGCCGGTGCGTGGGGTGTTGGCTTGCACCCACCGCCTTCTTGGCTCTGCGGTCCCTGCATGGCCAGGCTGGACTGACACAGAGCTCCTTCTGTCTGGGGACTGCTTCTAGGATCACTGCGCAATAATTTGGGGGACAGAATTTTTTTTTTTTTTTCCATACTCAATCCAAGAAGGTAAGGATGGGGAGATAGCTCAGTAAAATAAATGTTTCCTTGGCAAGCACGAGGACCTGAGTTCAATCTCCAGTCCTGAAAAAAAAAAAAAAAATCTCAGGTCCGAGGAGGCGCTGCCTGGCGCGCAGCTTAGGTGTAGCTCTGTTTTATTCGAAAAGGCAAAGCTGCGTCCTTGAGCAGTGTCTCCTGTGCCCGGCATGAGCTTGCCAGAGTCGCGGGCTGGGCCGTCGGGCCCCCAGCAGACTGGACGTGGACACGTGGCAGGACCCGCCATGGCCTGTAGGCCGGGGTTTTACTGAGCCGTCCTGCTGCGCATCTATGGAGCAGACCGTGCTGTGCCGGCTTTGGGATCCCAAAGCGCAGAGCTTCGCAGCTTGGCGTCGCCGGATCTCAGGCCCTGTGGCTGCTTCTGCTTCTGCCTCATCGGTTGAGGCCGTTGGTCAGCTGTAGCCTTGCTTGCGGTGGGCAGAGCAGCGCCCTGTGGACAGTGATGTGGACGCCAGGACCTGCACGGTGTAGGCCCACACCTCCTAACGGGAACTCATGTGGGCAACTGTGGGACAGAAGCAGATACAAGGGCCCCACCAGACGTGTGCACACGGTGTTACGCACACCTGAGGCGATGCAGGAGCCCCGATGCCCTTCTTTCCTCCTCCCTCTGTCTCCTGAACCTTTCTTCCTCGCAGAAGATCTGTCTCCTCGTTTGCTGCTACTCATCTTGGAGTTTGCTCTTTAATCCGGGGGATAATTAGGCCAGCTGTCTGATATATTTCCCTGAATACTGTGGTCTCAGTGCAGCCACTGTCCTACAATGACTGACACACTTCCTTCTTGATAGCTGAGTAGTACTCCACAGGATATAAGTACTCCATGCAGGAAAGCTCTGCTCTCTTCTCCACCACCCTCCAGCTGCTGAGCTTCTGTTCACATGTTCCCTTCAGACCTAGGTGACCTCAGTGGGTATCCAAGGAGCACTGTATGGGGGCCCCAGGAAAAGCCAACGCTCTGCTGACGTTAGGTTCACTGTTTCACACAAAACTCTGTGAGTTCCACTGGTCAATTTTCAACCTACCAATTTATCAGCATGCACTAGCTTAACAACTGATCTGGTGACGTACCATTATTATGGGATGTAGAAAAGATGCAAGGCACCCCCAGGCTTTCCTTCATGGTTACTTTCATGTTTTGTTTGATAATGCTAATTTGTGCTTCATAACAGAGCAACGTGGAAAAGAAGCTGGTGTTTGTCAGGGCAGAGTGCTAAAGTGTAAAGATATAAGAATTTGTTTTGAAAATTCTTTGGCAATTTATCCTTTCTTTTTGATAGGAACACAGTGCACAGAAAGGTTTCTTCAGTAGCGTCTGAGGAGAGGCTGATTTGAGGAATGAGAGGAACTTGGAAAGGTGGGCTCAGAGGAGGACGCAATATTGTAATAATTCTGCAGGGACTTGGCAGGACTTACATGCATTTAAAAGTTAGTCATAGTGTTTGACCCAAGGGTTCTGCTATGTGAAATCTCAGCTCTCCAGGAGGCTGAGGAAGGAAGCTCACAAGTTCACTCCCAGGCTTGGCAACTTAGTTAGACCCCATCTCAAAATGAAAGCCTGGAAAAAGGGACTGGGAATGGAGCTTAGTGCAAAGGCCCTGGGTGTAGCCGTGTTGTAGTTTGGGGTTTTCACAAGGGAAAAAAATGAATATAAGATTATTTTATAATCACTCAAAAGGTCAAATACAAAGGTTATAGCAAATCTGTCCACGCACTGAAGACCAAAGAATCCAGCTGAGGGCCTGGATCTTGATGTCCTGCTTGAGTCTAGCTGAAGATCCAGAGCCCCTAACAATGTTTCATGCAGGCCCCCTTCTCGAGTTTGTGCTGGGAAGGCCCACAGGTCAGTGGTAGAAGCTAGGAAGTCTGTGGCAGTGGGATGAAGGATTGGTGCCAGCAGGCTGAGGGGTCTGCGCTGGAGCGAGGACCAAGGTGAGCAACAGATCTGCCCCAGGGTGAACCTCTGCCCTCCTCTGGAACAGTGAGGTCTCCAGCTCCTCCTCCAATAAGGACAGCCAAGTTCACCAGGACAGCCAGCAGGACGAGGTCCTCCTGCAGAGCAGCCCAAGAGAACCAGCAGCTCCCACAGCTCCGACTGCATCCAGCAGCCTCCCAACAGTTCTCCAGCTCCGCCTCTTGTGCTGCTGGCAACAGCCCTCAGCTGGGCCCCCCTTACCCCGGACCTCAGGTGGGCCCCCCTCACCCAGTACCTCAGGTGGGCCCCCCTCACCCAGTACCTTAAGTAGGCCCCCTCACCCAGTACCTCAGGTGGGCCCCCCTCATCCCATACCTCAGGTAGGCCCCCCTCACCCAATACCTCAGGTGGGCCCCCCTCACCCAGTACCTCAGGTGGGCCCCCTTCACCCTGTACCTCAGGTGGGCCCCCCTCACCAAGTACCTCAGGTGGGCCACCTCACCCAGTACCTCAGGTGGGACCCCCTCACCCAGTACCTCAGGTGGGCCCCCTTCACCCTGTACCTCAGGTGGGCCACCTCACCCAGTACCTCAGGTGGGCCCCCCTCACCCAGTACCTCAGGTGGGCCCCCTCACCCAGTACCTCAGATAGGCCCCCTCACCCAGTACCTCAGATAGGCCCCTCACTCAGTACCTCAGGTGGGCCCCCTCACCCAGTACCTCAGGTGGGCCCCCTCACCCAGTACCTTAGGTGGGCCCCCCTCAGTCAGTACCTCAGGTAGCCCCACCTCACACAGCACCTTAGGTGGGCCTCCCTCATCCAGTACCATGCTAGTTCAGTTCAGCTGGTTGTAATATGTCACCCAGCAGCTGGCTATCCAGTGAAAGGCCCTAGCGTTGAAAATAAAAATAAAGAAAAAGAACTCCTCCATCTTATTTATAAGTTATTTGCTCAGGAAATGATTTTAGACTTTTATACAACATATAATAGCCCACTTCATTACCACAAAGTGTTAGGAAGAATATTATTAATACAGTAAAGAATTTCAATCTTGAAAGTAATTTACAGCAGCTACAAATATGCTGTCATGTAAGGAAATATCATGCAGCTATTATCAATTATAAATATATGACAATTAAATTGTTATGTATATCTTAAGTTGCTAGGTATTCAGGCATTCGCACGGGCCATGTGACCTCGCACCTCCAGATGTTTCTGACTTGTATGTGTGTATAGAATTTTCATTTTCACTTTTATGACTTTTTCTTACTTTATTCCAATGACCAGTCAGTCATTATTCTTTAACTAGGGCAAAAAATCAACGCAGTTAGTGAAGACCACACACTTAGAGTGAGAAACATGTAAATGTGGTTAGGTACATTTCTTTTTCTTCAGTGAAAAGACTAGTCTCTGGTCTGTGAGAACCTCTTGAATCTGCCTTCTTTCTCCTTCTCAGGAGCTTGGTTGGGTATTTTCTAAGACGTCTCTGCTTTGGAATTGGTCTCAGGTTTTTCTGTGATTAGACTGGGTTTCAATAATAGGTTTTTAAAAAATCATCCCTCTTCCTGCCCTTCAAAGCAAAGACTCCAAACCCTCAAGCATAACAAAATACCTGAGTCTGAGCCTCAGGCAATGTTATTTGTCTTCTAATTCATTGACAAATATGCAAAATGACAAGAAGTCTTGCTGGCTGCAGCCCTCTCCATTAGTAACCTAACCCGGAGGTGCAAATAAACATCATCTGATGGAAGTCCCATCAGAGTTGAGTCTGATCTCTGGCCTCCCGGGTTACAGGCCCTCTTGTTAATTCCCTCCAGCATTTAGAATTTTAATGGGACTGTGAACCGCGTGCATTAAAAGTGCATTGTTGTATCCTGTTTCCGTAGCAATTAACCTCCCATGCTGCTGATTTGACAGGAACCTCAGGCTGGAACATAATGTAACCAACAGGACACAGATAAGTCATTATTTTCCTTCTCTTTCAGATCCTACCTTCTAAAGAGAGGTACCACTTTTGAAAGAGGAACTTTACCTCATTGTGCAATAATTAAGAAAGATCATCATATTATGAAAAATAAAAAGCTTTGTAAGACCATTGGAAATTAAAGAAGACTCAAATGATATGGCTATGGTCATGTGCTTTTTAAATTTTAAAAGGGTCTTGCTACACAGTGGTAATCCCCCTGTCTCGCCTCCCCAGTGCTGGGATTACAGGTGTGAGTCACCATGCCAGGTTTCAGTGGCGGGCATGGCCAGCCCAGAGTTACAGGCTCCATATGGCATATGGAACCAGGGATTGAAACTGGATCCTTGTGCTTGCTAGGCAGGCACTTAGACTGCTGAACTAACTCCCCAGCCCAGCCATGTCCTTCTGAGTGAGATGGCATCAAATTCCTCTCTCAGCAGCAGGGCTTTCTTAAGCTCCTTGGTGTGCTTTCGATCTCCTGCCTTTGCCTGAGACCCACCCTTAGCTCAGAAAGGGCTTCCTTAGCAACAAATTAGACAAATAACTGTAGTTTTTTGTTTACATTCATTACACAAGTCATTAGGGATCAGTTTTATTTTTATCCTCATTTACTTTTTTTTAGGGATCAGTTTCAACGTATGAGGTGAGGTGGGATTCTAGGTATACTCTCTACCCTAAAACAATGGGTTCATCTCCCCAGCCCTGATCACTGAAGACTTCCATGCCAGCGAGCAGTTTGTCTTTCCCAAGCTGGCATCACAAGTGCTTTGCCTGAGTGTGTCTGACCTGTAGCGGTCACTAAGTTAAGCGTCTGAAGGAAGGAGCACTTCTCAAACCTGTCCCTGTCCCTGGCACCCTCAGCCCTCTCCCATCCCTGCCTGGCCTTGTCTTCCAGGGAGTGTATCTGCTGTGATAAGAGTTTCTTTAGGAAATGGAGCTGCAGGCCAAAGGTGTGCAACATTTAAGATTTCTTAGGGAAGGAGGAACCGAGATTCAGCATAGTAAATTCTCCCCTAGCTTGGTAAGGAGAGCCACACTGTGTGTCTGGGTCCTGAGGCAGCCACCTTGCTGGTCTCCCAAGTAGGTTTTGGTTGCGCCTGCCCAGGTTGTCTAGATGGGGTGTGAGGAAGATGGCGCTCTCATACTGGGCCTCTCGAAGCATGGACCCATCTCGTGCAGTGGTTCTACCGTCAGGAAGAAGACCCTTTTGTGTCTCATATTCTAGATCAGCACCTGTAGAGACTGCGTTTAAGATACATTTCCCACTCACCACCTGCAGCTTCCATCTACTGGATCTCCATCTTCCCATCAGCAAGATATGGATAACACTAATCAATATTTATTCACCATCCAGTCTCTGCCTGGCTGGGCTCAAGGGCCTTGTGCTATACAGGTAATGAGTTATTTAGTGCTTATCAGAGCCCTGCAGGGTAAGCACTGCTTTGGGCCCCTTTTAGAGATGAAGGAATAAAGGGGGCATAAAGGCATCTCACTGGCCAAAGGTGGAGTAGCTGTCAATGCAAGGCAGAATCAGGGCTGAAAGGCAGGCACTGTGGCCTTGAAACCTGCAGTCTTGGCCAGGACACTAAGGTGTCTCCCAGGCTCACCCAAGGGTAGCCACTTTGGAAGCCAGGGAGTGTCCAAGATGTCAGCTCCTGACCAGGAAATACCGTCACACACCTGGTCTTACTTCTGCTGCAAACAGGTGGTCAGACAGTCATGATGTGGGCCCCCACTTACATTGAGGAAGGTAGGACAGCATCTCCTGGAGGAGAATTATTACATAATATTACATGGGGAGATCATTCCAGAACTTTCCTTTCCTTGCCCAAAGTGCAGCAGCTTCTGGTCCCTAGTCCTCTCTGTCTGTTTGTTCTGCATCTTTTTTGGCACTATGATGGTGCATATTGTATCAAAGCAGAAAGTACAGCCAGAGGTAAGCAGATCATACATATAAGAAACATGTGTTTTTATTATTGTTATATAAGTTGAATTTATTTCAGCCTGATCAATATAAAGATGATACTAAAATAAATTAAAGTAGTTAAACAGTCAGCTGAAATATTATCTCGGTAATGAGATTTAATGGTTATTTCTCATGAACTTCTTTACTTTTCTAACACATTTATAAATAAGTAAAAATGATGTATCCTTTGGCAATAAAAGTGCCTTATTTACCTTCAAACTCATTCTGTTAAACAGTAGAAGTAACAATGACAGATACATTTTCAAATAGTAGTTAAGCTTAATCATGATTTTTATGTTCTCTCTTTAGGTCAAGAGATACTTGTTAAAAGTCAGATGAACTTAACAACCTTGCGTAAGAAGACTTCTTTATTTTTTGTAATATATTTCCACATTAACATTTCAAGTTAGGAGAGGGAAATTAAAAAGTACCTTTAAAATAAAATCTTTGTCCTACAGAAAACGTCATAAAAACATTTTGCTAGGCTCAGAGCTATTCTGATTTAACCTTGTGGAAATAACACCCTCTCCGCTTTCCAAGGGGCTGTGACATCACTTTTATCTGGCTTTAGTCACCTGGCTCTAGGTTTTCCCACTCAGATGGAAAGCGTTGTGCAATTTAGGGTTTAGTTTCTGATATGATCCAAGGGAATTTTCATGCAAGTGTGTATGTAGCGATGCATTTGAAGATGGACTCTCAAATTATAAGATCAGGGTTAGTGCTCAGAAATATTAATTTGATTTTAATGTCCCTGTTGGGCCCTGAGGTATAGCTGACTTCCTCTCTTGGGAAAACCCTCACTGAATGCGATTCCTTGTATATTGAAAGTTTGCAGAGAGGTGAAGTAGAATCAAGCATTCCAATTCAACTCTTTCAGACAAAACTCCTTTGATGTAATTTGTAGGTTGGGTATAATAATGCAGAAATGCAAAAGAGTGTGTAAGTGGTAAGCACCCAACCATGGGTTTCTCTTTATCTTTTCAACTTGGGGAGATTAGAACAAAATGGCATTTCTTCTTCTTCCTGTGTCATGGGTATTTTTTGTGGCCTGTGTGGGTTATGGAGTCCGGCTTGGGGACCCGTCCTTCCTGCAGTTGATTCTGTGCCTTCTTAAGTATCTGGATTGTTGTGTTCCTTTCATTTTGTTGTTTGAGAAGCAAATGAAAATCTGTGTCATCATTTAGTGTGGAAACAAGGACCCAAGTGTGCTTAACAAGAAAATCAAAGGTCCACCTTGTGTCCTACTGTTTTTGAAAACCCCAAATCTTCTTTGCAAATAGAGTCATTCACTGGGTACAACTGGATCAAAAAGTAACAAGTTTTTGTTATTGTCTGTGGGCTGAAACCTCCCTGGCTCTCCCAGCTTAGCTCTGTTGTGCTTGGATTAACCCTTCAGAATCCTCCTATTGTCCTCTTCCTGTGTCTGTCCCCATGCCACCATTGTCTCGGCTTCTCATTAGTGGGGATAAACAGGGCAGCACATAAGCCACAAGGAGCTCCTCTGGCTCACAGGATCCATCGGAGCTTCCCAGACACATGCTTTGCCTTGCAGTGTCAACAGTTGTAATGACTCTAATAACCTCGTCAATGGAAATCACGAACTTAAGTGCCAAGCGGGCTGTGAGTGAATGCCAGGGAAATTTCATTAGCTGCACAAAGCTGGGGGCCAGAGAAGACAGTTCTGGGACTTAACCGACGATATGCTTACCCATTTGGTTGTGGGTGGATGGGGAAGGGTTCAGGCATCCAAGAACTGTATCACTTCAATATGATGGCTTCGCAGCATGTGTCGCGAGGCCTGAGATCTCACGAGACCCAGCCCCTCCTGCGGTACTTCATGCCACATATTTGAAGCAGACTACAATCTGTGATGCACTTAACATACACTGGTTGGCAGGGTAATGGATTGAAAGGGACAAAGTAAACACAGCTCCATGCTGACTGAGGCAGCAAATCACTTCATTCTGATCTGTAGTTACTGTTTCACTTGAGGCAGCTGCTCAGACCTTGTCCCGCAGGAAGTATGGCACTGACCAGAAGACTGTGGACATCACCTGCTGAGCTAAATTCCAAAGAAGGACAGGGGAGGTCTTATTTTTTTTTAGATGTGGTGTAACAAAGAATCATCCCGGAGCATTTGATGATGCCCAACGTGATTTCCTAGCTGGCTCACAGCCCACAAGTGACTGGTTTAGACCCCAGACAACCTCCTGGGTCTTATCCTGCAATTCTTGGTCTTTATCTTACATGTGGATTTCATCCTGACATACACCTAGAACCTCCCGAAGATGGGTCACTTTGTCATGAGAAAGCAAAACTATGAAACTGGCATCGTGAGATAACAGGTCGCTGTGATTTCTCAGCGTGTAGGAGATTCTGTTCCATTCTTCACATAGCAGTGCAGATGGTCCAAAGCATCCACTTCCTCTCTCTAAAAGTAATCTCAGGTGCAAGTCTGCAGTCAGGTGGGAAAGGTGAGGAGTGGGTGATCATACAGGAAAGGAAGAGTTCCTTTTGCTACTCACTGTACTATGGACAGTCCTCAAGAAAGCTGTCTTAGCTGGTCTCCTTGCTGCGGAGACAGAATACCCAGCTAAAGTTTTTGTGGCTCACAGTTTATAGAGGTTTCAGTCCATACACACCAGGCTCCAAGCCAGGGTGGCACAAGGCAGACAGGCACTGCAGCAGACAGCAGTTCATGGCGGGCAGTGGGGAGCAAAGCAAGTGAGGGAGAAGCCAAACCTCTCTTCAGGACTGAGGTGGATTAAGGCTCATTTAATAATCACCCACCCTTAATCCCAGCACCCTGAATCCTGGCACTATACAATGCACATACAGTATCTCAGCTGCCTCTGAGAAATCCCCACCTATAACTGCATGAGAGTTTTTTTTTTTTTTTTTTTTTTTTTAAATGACATTTGTTGGATCTGGACTTTTTTGTTTTTTGGTTTTTTAAAATTTATTTATTTATTTATTTATTTATTTATTTATTTATTTATTTCTTGTTTCACAACATTTGTTTGTTTATTCACTCATTTTTATGGCCGGCTCAGCCCATCCCGAGGGCAGGGCTGGTGCAGCATGTGGTGCCGGGGATCGAACCGTGGTCCCTGAAGCCGCCCAAGCTTTCCCAAGCAGGCGCTTTAGACCACTGAGCCATCCCACCGGGCCCTGCATGAGACTTTGAAAGGACATCTAGATATAAACATAACAGAAGAGATATTGCTATGTCCTTTCCTCTCATATGCAAAATGAATCTGTGCATAAATTCTGACTTTGCCACTTTTATTGGAAAGAAGATTAAGCGCATATGTCTATCAATAGTTCAGGGAATGTTGCGGTATGTCAGCACAACAGAGCACTATTCTACCAAGAAGAAAGATGACTTTGAGTCTTTAGTAGGAAAATGGATGTTCTCAGAGCAGAGACCATAAGTGACATAAATCAGACACACAAGCCTAATTGTCACATGATTTCTCTTAGATCGGAAGCTAAAAATATAAATAAAAACATAAAGGGAAGATAATAGGGAGTGGGAGGCAGAGTTTTCTGAAGTGGGAAGGGATCAAGAGGTGCAAAGAGATGGGGGAAAGGGAATGAAGGGAAGAAGGCGTGTGACAAAACTGGGCCCGCGCCCCAAGCAATGCAAGCCTTATGCACTGCAAACGGGTAGTATTAACAACAGAAAGGAAAAAAAAACAAACAAACAAACAAACAAAAAAAACAACCTATTTAGGGGACCAGGACCAGATCCAACATAATTTGTGAGCTTAATTCTCTCTTAGTATTATTAATTTCCAGGTGAGCAAAGCAGAGAATCAAACCCTACTCAGCTTCCTAAACATGAGGTCCTTTGTGCCAAGTCTGATCAGGCCTCAGAAGCTGGCTCTGATCCTGGCCAAACATTAGTATTACCCAGTGGGATGTGCTTAGGGGAGTGGAAGGCCCGCTTCATGCCTTGGTTTCCAGGGAGCCCTCTGCTGGGGCTCCTTGCAGAGAGAGGTGCTGGCCCGGGAGCTCATCCCGAGAAGAGAACCTGGTCACTGTCACCCCTGGTGAGCCCAGCCTCAACCTGCAGGGCACCTGAGCACTGGGGTGCAGACTCAGATGTGACACACTCCCTTGCTGGACAGCTGCAGCCAGAGCAGCGTGGGGCTTTCCTTGACCTCCTATTGGCAGCTAATCTTGGTGCAATCAAACATATAGTAGATGTTTGAATGTTTAAAAATGTGCTACTGTAAAAGAAGCGTCACCATACTCTCTCTCCAAATCTCCCCCCATTCTGCACTCACTGATCCCACTGTCCTTGCCACGTTCTGAAGCAGTTTGAGGTCTTCTTTCATGAGTTCAAGGCATGATCAAAAATGCAGAGACTGCCACTGCCAAGCAAAATATTCACTGGATCTGTCACCATGCAACACCTGGCTCTTCCCTGAAGTCAACATGACCAAGCGAAGGCAGCCTTTTTAGGTGGTTTAGGACACCAAGACAGCTGCAGTAGCAGAACCAAAGACACAGAAGAGGAGTTCTAAGCTGCCTCAGGAAGCCCACAAGAGACTCTGGGCCAGGCTCATCTTGTTCAGTGTTTAGGTGAAGACCTTCAGTTGCAGTCTTAAAGAATCTTAGTAAGGTTGCTTTTCCCTAATCTTTAATCAATAACACACAAAAGATACAAATCCTGTTTTGATTTTTAAGATTAACTTTATTATCAGGATAGCTGCATTTCCAGGAAAAACTTAAACAAGTGAGCTTCAAAAACAATCTATTATTATTATTATTATTATTATTATTATTATTTCCATTTATGTATTGGGCATAAGGTCTCACTATGAAGCTCAGACTTGTAATGATTCTCTTGTTTTTAGCCACCCCAGCACTGGGATTACAGGCATGCGCCACCATGCCCAGACTTGTTAGCTGGCTCAGCATGCCGTGGGGGCATGGCGGGCACAGCTTTCGGGACCAGGGATCGAAAGCAGACACTTACTCTGCTGAGCTATCTGGCCAGACCTTTCAATCTAATATTTTTTTAAAGTTTGAATGTGAACTTAAAAATTTGTGTTATACATTTGGGTTTTGATTATAAAAATATGTCTCCTAAAAAGTATGAAAGATCTAACAAAGGCATAGTAGTAGGTTGAATTTGGGGGTTTATTTTGACATGAAAGTCCAGTATAAAATAGAGAAATCAAGCCAAGCATACTCAAAATCAAGTCAATAAAATATAAAGATATAATTAAACAATCAAATTACCTACCTGAAATGTCTACAAAACTTTAAGCCTCAATTAAAGATAATAAAGTAGTGTGAAACAATTCTACAAATATGTAAATGAATGTAAGTTGAACTTTCACCTATGCATTTGAGTTCAAGGAAAGAGAGAAGCAAAGGCATTAAAAGTACAGTAGTGTCTCAGCTCACAAACTTAATTTATTTCTCAATTCTAGTGGTGAACTGAATTTGTCACAAACCAAAGCAAATTTTTCTATAAGGTTGAAAGTCACCTGGTGAGGAGTTTGAATGGAAGCGCAATTTCCCAGAATGCTTTGCTTTGGGAACAGAATTGCTTGCGCATGCGTGTGCCGAGGTGTTACAGCAGCTGCTAGTCTTGCTGCTCCCACCTTGCCGAAGGAACCTCTTCTGTCCATTCTTGAACGCATTGTGTGTCTTTTCTTCAATTACCTGCTAAAGATTTAGAACTTCTTAAAAGAGACTGATGCCTGGGAAATGTCCGCTGCTGAAAACCACAGTCCTACCTACCCTAGGGGAGGAGGCTCCCACGTTGATATCTGCAGGGTCACAGGAGGTAGAAGGAGAGGGCCCAGTGTGAGGGTGCTCTGTGCTTCAGCCCGTGCCCCAAAGCCCCTTCAGCGCCATGGGTAACCTCATTTTCACCACAGCGAGCAGGTAATGCTTTCCTCTGTGGACTGCACATGCGCAGCTGCTGCCGGAGCGGGTGGGCGGCCGTGACCTTCGGTTCTCAGGGTCATGGTCCAGTGTTCAGATCCGCAGAGGAGCTGACTGGGGACTGGAAAAGCCACAGCAGGGGAGTGAGGCAGGCAGTGTTTGCCACGAATCCATGCAGAAGCAATCTGTTTCCTGTGGCAGCAACAGTCGGCTGCCAACGCCAGACATAAGAGCATGTGTGCTGCTCCACAAGCATGTCCACCTGCATGGATTCTGCAGGGAACTGGTTTCCTAAGATTTTTTTTTTTTTTTTGTGGAACTCAGGACATTGAACTCAGGACTTCAAGCTTGCCAGGCAAGCACTTATTCTACTGAGCTATCTCCCAGTGCCCGGTTTCCTAGGATCTGATAGTAGGATTTCTTTTGTATTAAAAGAGGAGAAAAGTGGACTAAACAATATACCTTGGAAATGTGTTTTGAGATGGTCTTTGGATAACAACACAACACGCTGAGTGAAGGTGAGGACCTTCACCGTGAGGAGGACACAGGGCAGGCCAGAGATGCCAGGGTGGAAGCATCCGTGAGGCTTCGACATCCAGAGGGATTCAGATACAGACAGGCCTAGGACAGAGGGTGCAGTCGCTCTGCAAGGAGCTAGCGATGCAGAGAGCAGGAAGCGTAGAGAAGCTCTGGCCCAGGTGGCCGGCCACACTCCAGCTACTGAGTCTTCCTCTACGAGGATAACCAGATTAAACAGAAAACAAAAGGGCTGGCCTGATAGCTCAGGGAATTAAAGTGCCTACTTAGGCAGAGGCAGGGGCCTGGAGTTCCATCCCTGGGCTGCCATGCTAGCCACGCCCTGGGGGCGCTCAGAGATGGTGATTGAGACTGGGCCTGGTGGCACACATCTGCGAGGCTGAAAAACAGGAAGGATTGCTAGGAGTTGGATCTGCGTACCAACACCATGTAGACCCTGTACTAAATACATTAAAATAGTAATAATAATAATAAATAGAAAATAAGAAGACCGCTGGTGGGTACACTAAGTACTGTCCCTTCATTCACCTCCATATTGCTTCATAGAAAACAACAACAACAACAAAAACTGTTCACAGGAGCCAGGAGAGAGGAGACAGCACACTCACAGCCTACCCCAGTCCTTTAAACGTTGCATGCTTTCAGATTCCCTTTGGAAATGGTAATTGTGCCAGCCAGCACATCAGAAGATGATAGGAAGAACAGTTTGACCCCATATGAGTCCCAAGTTGTACAGTAAGGGAACCTCAGAGGGGACAATTGGATTTATTACCTTTGTGGAAAATGGAGCTCTGCATTAGAGATTATAATTACTTGTATGTGATTCCTTTCCAAAGATGGAAGAGATATATTTGCTTTGTGTCTCTATTCAGAAAGGATATTTTAAGAGAATATTGAGGTATTTTTGTTATTAAATATAGAATTTTATGGCTTAGGTACACACAGAATGTTCTAGGACAATATTTAAGATATTTATTTATTTAGTCAGTACAGATACACTATAGACACTAGATTTTTTTTTTTTAAGAGGTTTCAGTTGGATTCAATGAAATCACAGCCCAATTCTCATAATGTAAGGAAACGGGTCCAGTTAGGTGGTAGGTCCCAAGTCACTCAGAGTCACCCAGCTCTGGGCTCTCACTAGGGGGACACTTCTTTGTTTGCTTTGTTCCTGTTGAGGCATGGTCTTGCTGACCTGTTCTGAGATTGTCAAGCATGACCCTGAGCTCACTAAGTAGCCCAGGTTGGCCTCAGTCTCAAATCAGTTCTCTGGCATCAGCCTCTGACATGCTGGGATTACAGGTGTGCTCCAGCACACCCACAGGGGGTTGCCCTTCCCAGTGAGCTGGACAGGTAGCTGAGCAAAGTATTTAGTGTGAATTTTCCCTTTTTAAAAATAAGCAGGAAATGAAGTTTGAAGCCACCTAAACCAAAAAAGCAGTGACCACACATTTCCACAGCAACTGGCCAGGGTAAAAGTTAATTTCAAAGAAAAAAGTCCATCATAAAAAGTGAGCCCATGGCCTATGTCTCTGTCATCTATCTTTGCTCATATAAGGGCATAAAAGTAACTGACACATTGACATAGATATGCCAATCAAGTATGTATACATAATGTCTTATACATATTGTATATTATGCATGTTGTATCACATTTTATAGAGTATACAGAATATATATAGAGTATACAGAAGCATGTTTTGATATGTATGAGTGCATAGACTACATAAGTATAGTTACATGGAGATATTGGTTGTTGTTAAACTGCTCTCCAAAAGGCTGTGACTTTACATAACTTGTTCCATCTCAAAAGATCTGTCCTTTTCTGATATTTACAACTAAGACACCAACTTCTCTCAATCTAATCTTCTACCATGGAAGAGAAAAACTATGGTAAAACACATATCCATGTTTTTCTCCCACTTTGTCCTGAATCACAAGACAAGCAGGCGAGGGTCGCAAAGGCAGATCTGCAGCAAGCCACGCCCTTCCCCCAAAGATTTAGGAACAAGAAGCAAAATCATAGCTGGTGGATAGGCTCTGCCCTAAACAGCACCATATGAGGAAAATGCTGGCCACTGCAGAGGGGCGGCTGAGTCCAAGAGTGCGCATTGTGCATTTGGGGACCAGGCAGTGTGGAGGAGTTGGCTTACAGATGGGCCCAGGACACTTAGTGTCCAGATGTGATCCCAGTTTGCCCAGCTGGATAACCTAGGGCTAGTTCTCTGTTGCTGTTTACCTTGTTTTCTCCTCTGCCCAGTGAGGAGGGTTTCATGGGCCCTCCACCTCCTTTGAACAGCACTGGAAGCATGGAACACGGGTGGGGAGCCCTACAGCATGGCAGCCATTTACTCACAGAGAGGAGAGCACTGGGTGACTGGTGGGGAAACCTCCTGTCCTCTTCCCAGTCCTAAAAGTATTTAAAAGTATTCGGTGTACTTTTAAAAAATTCTCAAACATATTTCTGCTCTTCCTTTCTTGCTGTGATGGGATCATGAGACTTAAAATCTTTTTCTGAGAATTTTATATTCTTTGAGAATAAGTAATGATGTCTTGAGAAATGCACAGTTTCTCTGTGGAACTGCTCCTGGCTGCCTTCTGCTGCATGTCTCCCTGTCCCAGTACGTTCTGGGGAACCAGACTTCTGCCAATTCCAATCTCTGTCTTTCCGTACATCCAGAGGTCAGCAAATACCTGACGCTCACCCCAGATCTCAACTTCCTTATTGACAAAACATGTAGAAAATAATATTGGCCACACAAAATTAGGGCAACAATCTAACTACTGGTGACAGAAAGCTCTTTAACAAAGTGCCTGCGGAAGTGCTCAGTCACCGTCAACCTTTCCTGAGGGTAGAATATAAAAATATTTGATTTTTTTCTCCTCTAAATCCAGTGTTAAAACTATCACACTGAAAAGATTGATCTGCAAAGTATTCGTGACAACTGAAAATTATATTTGTAATTTATCACGAGCACCCTAAAGGAAGAACTACCTCAGAACCCTTTATCTTCATTTGCATGGCATTTCCTTATGACACAGGACTCTATTTATTTTCCTCTGTGTCTGTGCGTTATGCTGCAGCGGGGTAGAAAGTCTTTTGATTAGGGCCTTCCTCTTCATATACATACTGTGTCTCTAAGCGTCCTTGATGGAAGGCCTCCAAGGTTAAGGGCTGTCTGCGAGCCTCCTATAACTTCCTGAAGTGTAGCCGGTGGCTGAGAACCTGCAAACAGATGCTTTATTTACTGACTGAATTTGATAATTAGGCCATATATTTGAATGGGCCCCACAAAATGGTTTAGTACCCCAGCTGTGCAGGGGTAGTGTTAAATTCAAGAGCAACATATATTTTATGTGTTTAGTGTACTGTAGTTGATACAATGCCGAAGTAGCTGTCCCAGGAAATCTCTGATTCCTTAGACAACTCTTGGGAGAGATTTAACATTGATTATTCCTAGCTCCCATATTTCTGTTGCTTTTGCATACAGACCATCAGGCAGAAATATCTTGTATTTCAAGCCTATGTAAATCTTTCAGTGGGTTGCTGAGGCAGCCCAGCTTAAAATGTTATACTAGGGTAGTTAATGTAATTACCTTCTAGTGTAAGGACTGAGAAGTAAATTAGTGGCAAAACCTAATCAATGATGCTATAAAAATTAACTGCAGAAGATTGGGCTCCTCTAACTGCTGTTCTATAAAAATAGTCAATGAAGAAAAGTATGGTCAGCGGTCAGTGCGTGCGGGGGTAAATCTGCCAGTGATGAACAACAGGGAATCTCGGACAATGGAGCAAACTTGCTTGGGTTTTCTGTTGTGAAAAATTTAAATGTGAAATCATTTTGCATGATAATTACCTAATACTATTTTTTCCAGATCTCTGTTGTTCCTCTTTTTTTTTCAACATGTTTTTATAAAAACTTTTCAGAAATAGCCAAATAGGGAGAATTATTAGGCGCTGCCCATATCATTTATTTCTGCATTAATGTTTTACTTAGATTTCCTCACTATGGGCCCCATTTTTCTAGCTCTGTATCCAGCAAATAATTATGGCATGTTTTGGGTGTGCCTTAGAGTACACTATACACATCTACGCTGTTTCTCCTAGAATACAAGTGTGCATATCACCAAATAGAACATAATATTTGTTTCTATTCTTTGGTTGTAAAAGTTCACCAAGAAGAGTTCTTGTCATTGTAATTGACTGGAGAATTTAAAGAACCCTCATCTTGGTGAGCAGTGTTAAATATGCATCATTATTTTTTATAAACATGTTTTTTTTAAAAAGGATTATATATTTATTTAGCTAGTTAGTCGGTACAGGGTCTTGCTGCAAACATTGGACCCTTGGTGATCCTCCTGTCTCAGTCTCCTCAGTGCTAGGATTATAGGCCTGTAATGCTGCACCCAGTTTTGGTGTCAGGTCTGGTGTGCCTGAGGTTCTAGAACCATCATGATGAGCAGTACTGGGAATTGAACCCGGGTCCTTGCGCTTGTCAGGCAAGTGCTTAGGCTGACGAGCTATCTCCCTGGTCCCTTCATCATTATTTTTTGACAAGCCAACATCACATTCTGCCATATGTATCACCCTCACATGTTAGTAGGATGACTTCTCATAGTTAATTTGCTTCCAAATGAAGAAAGGTCCATATAGAAATGGGGGGGGGGGAGGAATGCTTACTAACGTTGTTAACAAAGCACTGTTCTGCTTATATGACCTTACAGCTCCACAATCTGCCCCAGCTGCCTGCTGTCTTCCCCAAAATCCACCCCAGTTTTCCAGGGTGCAGGGGTCTCCCTGCCCCAGACACCCAAGCTAGGCTCCTCTGTCTCTGAACTCCAACCTTCCCTTGTCTTCTGCTGGTCTCATGCATTTTACATCCCAGCCCTGGAGTCCTTGCATCTTTGGCCCAGCGTGCCCCTTCCTGTGCCCTCCACATCTCTCACTCAAACATCCCTTTTCCTAGATTTCCCCTTCTCCTGTAAAAGAGGGTTTTATGCTTCACCTTGGTTTGAGGTCCCTGGCAACTGCCCAATCTTCATGTCTGTAGCCAGGTGTAACAGTGAAGACCACGGTCCTTGCACTCTGGGATGCTGAGGCAAGAGGAACTCAAGTTAGGGCCTGTTGTGGAGAACCAAGCAAGGAATTGTCTCCAAATAGAAACATGTCGAAGGGCTGGGGATGTACTTCGGGTGAAGGCCCTGAGTTCAATGCCCAGTACTCTAAGAGAGAGAAAGAGGGAAAGAGAGAGCTGCTTTCTTTTCCTAGGCTGTCTAGCTCTGCATCACATCCTTTGTACGATCATGATACATCCTCTTTTTCTTTGCTGTGAAATTTCAGATCATGGAGAGAACACTAAAAACATAACACACTGAATTGAATCAATATATATGCATATTTTCTGTTTTAAATGTTTTGCAATGTTCATGCTTACTTTTTTATTTTTTTATTTTTTATACAATACTGACCAAAGAAGCCACTGCCCATTAACTTATTCTTGTGTAATGGAAATTGGGAGTGCAGTACTTAAACTACTCTGTATCCCACAATAGACTTCAAGTAAGTATTGCCTGTGACAGCGTGTTCCGCCTCTCTCTTTCCTTCTCGAGGCTGTGTGTGTGCTTTTCCTTCTTCCACAGGGGTATGTGCTTCCTAGAGCTGAGATCCCAGCCCATGGCAGGTGCACAGCCTCCCTTGGTCTGTCCAGCATGAGGGACCTGTTCTAATCAGTCAGTAGATGAAAGCACCTGTCAATAAACACAATGTACCTCATATACTAAAGGGTCCAGTGAGTAGGGCTTCAGGTGACAGTGCTGAAGTGATCCTGCAGCTTCTTCCTGCACTAAGCTGAAAAAGTAAAGACATGGACCAACGGTGTGCCTGTGACATGGGAGGGAGATGAGAACTTGTATTTTTCCAAATCCTAGACCTTCCACATAGAAAATGAGGCTAGTGCTAACACCAGATCCACAGAAAAGTGGGAATCATGCCTCTGTCAGGAGACAGGACATGAAGAAATGGTGGCCTGAGTAGCTGTGTGTGCCTGCCTGTTAAGGCCTCGGCAGTCCCTAGTGCATTCCCCCAGGCAACCATCCAAACCAAGATGCTTCAGAGAAAGTTGAGACTCTTGGTCCTCACCGGTTTCCGTAAAAGCAGAAGAGAGAGAAAGGGGCCTCTTAAGACATTCACGGGAGTGGCTTTTATTCTCATGGAATGAGCAGCAGGAATCATAGGAGACATGTAAAGTTTTTAAAGGAATTTCACTGACAAAAATTTTGTTTATTTTAACCATAAGGAGTGGAAATAACACAACAGGAAAATAAAACCTTGGAATTACAAAGTTTCTCCAATAAGCAGACTGAGACGACTCTGTGTCTTTGTCCATTTGAAAGCACAGACTAGAGTTCCAGCAAAAGATGGAATAATTTAGAGATGGAAACTAACAGCAGAGGAGCAGAGCCACGAGCTACAGGGAAACACCACCAGGGCTTGAGCCTGCTAGACTTGTCTGCTGTGGACCTAGGATTCCTGTGCGTCTCTTGTTTCACAGTTTTTGAACAAGTGATTATGCCCATGATGTCAAGCTCAAGCTGTCATTCTGCACAGGTGTGTGCCACAGGGTAACCCTCCCATCCCTTTGGTTGACTCAATTTCATCCAGGGAAGAGTTAGACTTGAGATGTCACATCTGTGGAAATTCATTTGTCAGAGGCATTGACGTAGAACCCGAGTTCCTTTAACCTGAGTTGGAGTTGGCACTTCAGTGAGTTTTAGAGACGAACTTGCAAAGGGTGTTTAAATATTTTTCTTGTTGCTAAGACAAAACATCCAACACTCAAAGGTAAGGGAGGGGGCAGAATTCCTTTGGCTTTCAGGTGCAGAGGTTTGCATTCCTACTGGCCGGTTGCAAGGCAGAGGGCACCGCAGAGCCGACAGGTGAAGGCAGCATGCAGCAAACAATGTAGGACAGGCAGTGATCCTCCTCCCAGACCTTATGCCCCGCCCAGCCTGCCCACATGCAGGGGGCATAATCTTGGCCTCACACCATGGAGCAATACCAGTGTCCCATCTCTGTGATCCCAGCAGCACGTGACCTGGGCCCGACCACCGCTACAGACTCCCACGTGTGACTGCCCAAGGCTCTAGAGGACGTCGAGGTAGAAGCTGTGACAGAGTCCATACTGTAGCTGTAGATACTGGTGGATTAATAGTATGCCCCAAACTTCTTTGGCATTCCTCTTTGCAAAATCCAGAGCCTAAATCTCCTCTTCTAAAATATGCCTCATGCATAGCATTTCTAACACATAAAATGTCACTGGAGTGACAGTATTGACCACTCAGTGCTATGCCATTGTGTTAGAGTTTTCCAGAGAACTTGAAATATGTTTGACACGTTAACCATCCTGGGAAAAGCCCTCCAAGACACACCCAGAAATGCCTTGTCTCCAGAGGTCTGGGCAGCCCTTAGTCCAGCCTAGTTGACATAAAGTTAATCATCACAAGCTCACTCTTTGTCATTTTGGCACCAGTATACATCTCCATAAGCCATACTTAATCTCCAAGTAAAGATGACACCAAGGTGATCTTTTGCCTAAGAAGCTGCAATTATCCTGTGCTGAATGACAACACACTAATCCCTTCCCTGGGAGAGGAGAAGTCCTGGCGGTGTTGGTACTGGCACCCCAAGGGGAAACAGGATGTGAAGTGGACAGCAATTCAACACAGACATGTGGATGTGGATACTGAAGTGTTGCCATCTCACTGGCAGAGGAGACAGGTCAGAACATAGTGACCCAGTGTCCTTGGGTCTAGGAAGCCAATCCTGTGGTCTCCAGCAGTGTCGCTAGGGTTCTGTTAGTCCCCCCTCGTTGCATTCCCTCTAAAGTCTCAGGTGCATGGACAGTGGCTCAGCCTTCCTCGTGAGCGACTGACCAGTGCTGCCTGATGCTGTGACGCTGCATGCACCCATGAGCAGCTCATCCTGAGGACTGTCAGGCTCTCTTAGAGTCACCAGCATTGCCAAATCTACTTAGATTAGAGAGAAAACTAGAAACCTTAAAAGCTACCCAGAAAACTCATTCTTCAAATCCTATTCCTTGAGAAGTACTCTGTACTGACACTGTGGTTAAGGTTCTCCAGAGAATCATGGCAGTGGCTCCATGAGAGTTCCCTAGGGCCCCCTGTGTTGAAGTCTTGACTCCTAGGCTGTTGCACTCCCAGGAGCTGGTGGGGATCTTTAAATGGTGGGGCCCAGTGGAAGGAAATTAGGGGAGTGAGGTGAGTGATTGGAGGGAACTTTGTCTCCTGTCATTGCTGATAGGTGAATAGTCGCTTCTGCCACATAGGCTTACAAATGCCAATCTGTGTGTATATCTGTGCCTATGTTTCTGTGTACACATCCACATGTATATCACGATACTTATCTCTGGTGTCCACTTGAATACACAGCACCCAGAGGACTGGATCAGCACAGCTCCACATGGCAGTGATGGATGCGTTGAAGGCAGAAGCCCTACCCTGGGTTTGGGTGACACCCCTGGGCTGGATGAGATAAAGAAGGGATAGAGGGAAGGCTCACTCCTGCTTCTGTGGAGCAGCTCAGAGCTTGCTGTCACTTTGGCATGCCTGTCTGAAGCTGGCTGGTGTGCCCTCTCATGGGGGCTGTGCTGAGTTCCAGGCTTTCAGCTTTCCATGGAATGCTCTGGATCCCCAAGGCACAGAAGGTGCTTTAGCACACCTCCACTTCTGATAGTGCAGGCTGGCCCTGGAAGCCTGCCTGGTAAATCTAGTGAGGAGAGGGGGGGCGTGGGGGGAGGGAAGGGGGAGAGGGAGAGGGAGAGAGAGAGGGAGAGAGGGAGGGAGAGAGGGGGAGGGAGAGAGAAAGAGAGGGAGGGGGAGGGAGAGGGAGAGAGAGATTTAAATGAAGAGATACAGAGAGACTTATATGTATCTATCTACTTACCTATCACTGTTTATTATACAGAAAGAGAGGGAGGAAGGAAGGGAGGGAGGATGGAAATTGCCTCACAGTGACGAGCTCAGGAAGCCTCATGCTTTGCCATTTGAAGCTGGAGAGCTGGGAAAGCCAGGAGTGTTACTGAGTCAAATGCCAAAGTGTTGAGAGCCAGGTACACTGATGCCCACTCCATGTACAGGAGTGGCAACAGCCTTGGCTCCAGCAGGAAGCATGAATTTAAGCTTCCGGTGCTTTTATGCTGCAGCTGGGCCCCACTGGATTGGCTGATCCTCTTGTAGCCTGGGCAGGAGAGGGCAGTCTCATTCCCTCAGAGCACTGGCTCAGAGTTCTTCTCTTCTACAAACACCTCCTCAGGTATAAAACAGGCAGAACAGTGCTTTAGCCACTCTGTTGGCTTCCTTGCTGTCTTGGGCTAGTACAAAGCTGAAGCACCTCATTCGTAGAGGGCGTCCTAAATCCTGCTTGATCTCCTGGACATTACCTGCTCTGGGGAAGCAGCCTCCAGGCTGTGAGGTCCTGGAGGCAGCCTGTGGAGGGACATGGGGGAGAGAAATGGAAGCTTCCCATCAGGTCAGCACCGCCACCCATGGGCCAGCGGGGCTAGTGTCCCACTCTGAGCCACAGCCAGCAGACAGTCTCATCTTTTCTGACTACAGTCTTGACCAACAGTTTGATGACATCCTTACGAGAACCTCTGGGGCAAAGTAAGTTAGAGAAGCACACTCAGATTTGTGGCTTACTACAGTGGCTCTTCAGGAATGCATAACAAGTCACCTCAAAGGACAGTGGCTTAAAGAAATAAGATGCTTTTCACCAGTTTCTTCAGCAAGGAACCATGTGTGGGTGACCTGAGTGTTACTGGCTTGAGGTCTTTTATGAGGTCTCATTTAGTTAAGATCCTGGACAGAGCTGGACTTATCCGAAGGCCGTCTCTGGGGTGGCATGGAGTGTGAGGGGGTGAGCATGCTCTGCTTAGAGGGCCACATCACATGGCTCCCAGGTACACCCTAGCTCCTCTCTGACTATTGCTAGAAAAGCACAATGCCCTCCATCCATCACACCTGGACCGAGCTTACAGAAAGACAGGTGGTTTCCTGCAGTGCAGGTGAACCACAGGAGGGGGCGATGTGGAAGCTGCCGTCTCTTTTATGACCTGGCTTTGGGTATTTCACATAACCTTTGCTAAAGTGCCCTGCTGGTTACCAGGTCAATTGTATCCAGTAGAGGAGTGGACCACTGAGAAGCAAAAAGTCAAGGAGGTGGAGATCTCTGAAGGCCTTCTCAGAAGCTGGCTATCAAAATGGGAAGATAAACAGTTCCTATTGATTCCTAATACCCCAAGTTTAGGGTAATTTATTATGCAATGAGGTATAACTAATATAGAGCAGATCAATATGGCTATCTGGCCTACTACCAAGGACTCTACATGAAGCTGTCTGCCTCACTTCTCTATGATGTATCAGAAGGTGTTGTGTCCCAAAGGCCACCCATATGTCCCTGTTTCAGTAAAAATCTCCACTTGGAGTGCTGCCTAAGGGACTAGAATCAGTTGGTCTCTTGACATCCCAGCTAGTTACTGATGTCTATTTTTTTTTTAAAAAAAAACACCCTATGTCAGGCTTCATTGTTTGGCTTCAGTTCCAACCTTGGATAATAAGACCTGTGCGTGCCCTTCCAGTATGTGAGTATCACGTGCAAGTCTACGTTTTATGCCATTCTTTTTCAAATACAGAAGGTGCTGAGCTTGTTTCCTGTCCAGAACTTCTTAGAACTCTATCATTTGGCTTGGTATCCACAGATGGAAGCCCAGGAAAAGGGAGGATCAGGGTGTGCAGCTCGTGGATTCCCACAAGGTGGAAAACGTGTCTGAAAGGACAGAAATCCTGGGTAATGATGAATCTCCTAGGATTCGCATGTCACAGCGAGCTAGCTCATTGGAATGGCAACTCAGCCATAGCTTAGCATCTGTGCTAACCCTCCCTTTTGGATAGCAAAGGAGGCAATTAATAGTCACGGAATCCCTTGTTTGGAAGTGCGCCTGGTCCCCTGGGCTTGTCAGCGCTGTTCCGCGGCTCTCACATGGAGGAGTCCTGTCTTACAAATTTGAAAGTTCATGGACTATTTAGGAATGGAGCTTCATTCTAGAAATAAGTTTTGCTTTATTATTTTTTACCCCTCTTGACAAAAATGACAAAGCCCAAAGACTTCCTGAAGGCTAATCTTGTTTCTGGGTCATGTGATTCTGTTTGGCTTTCATCTGGAGAGAGTTTCCAGATAACAATAGGCTTGGCTGCTGGTGAGCTGGAGAAAACCCTGTAGCTTTAGAGTTAACAATGAGTGGAATCTTGGTGAAGTACGGTTATTTGTCTCCGTACAATAGAAGCTGATGCAGACTGGACTTATGAGAGTCAGACAGGCTGTGTGGGAAAATCCAACTGACTGCCGCCGAGTCAACAAACAGTTCAGAGTGCACAAACGCTGAGAAGGCTGTCGCAGCAATGTGGTTGACCTCAGTTCCTTCGGCACAGGAAGCTGGATTAAACCACCTGCTACAAAGGAATGGCTAAATACTTGACAATATAACCAGCAGGGATCTGAAAACCTAGCGGAGGCAGTGGAACGAGGCATTAAAAGTATAAAACAACATGCAGTTAGCGCTAGCTGCCCTCTAGGCAGGTTGGATACACGGTTGAAAGCAGCACAGAGCCAGTGATCAGAGTGGAGGCTGAAGTCCTCTTCATTTACCTGCACTGCTAAGTGAACAACAAATGGTGTTTAGGTTCCGGCAAGATACTCTATCAAAGTTTTTAAGCTTTTGGCTCAGTTGCACAAACAATTTCCAAGCGGAGATGAATTCACCTGAGCTAGATGCCTGAAGTCATGGGGCATACACAGGCTCTCAGACAGGACTTCAACGAATCACCACCTCCACATATTGGGGCTGGCCCAGCAATGCCTAGGAGGTCCTGGGTCAGAAGCGAGACCTGTGCCAGGAGCCGGGCAGCAGAGCTGTGGGCTGCCCGGGCAGCTGGAGATGGGTCAGCTTAGTGCTGCAGCCCAGTTTCCTTTCTGAGAGATGTGAGTCTCAGTTTTTTTCCTTGCTGGATTCACCAGGTTGTTGCTAGGCATCAAATGTAATTATACACAAGCAATTAGCATCCATAAAGATCAGCGTGTACACTACAGTTGATCAGAATGAAAATCAGCATAGTAAGTTCTAATACTTGCCATGAGTATTGCTACCCTCATTCTTGAAATGATGTCACTGATGTCTTTACATCACATGGTGTCACTTAACACAGGACAAGCAGGTTGAGAGAAGTGAATCCTGCATCTAGACTGTGGGATTGTAAGGTGCTAGCACCATTTTAAGTCAAGGGGTGAATACTTTGGTTTTTCTTCAGATAGTATAAATCTTTCACCTTTTTAAATCACGGGGTGAGGGAGCAAAGGCTCGGCAGTAAGGGGATATCCAAGCCCAAAGTGTCCTTTGTTTCCTAATTCAGTAACCAAGGCAGAAGCCTTGTGGGACCTCTGGCTACCAAGAAGTCTGTGAGGGTCCTTCTCACCCCACCAGCAGACAGTTCTTCAGGGTTGTGCTGGACCTTGTGTGGATAGCTTTAGTTCACTATAATTCTAGTGCTGTCTGTACTGGAAATCAAGCCAGGTATACAGGCTGAAGGCTCAGTCCGGCAGAAAAGCCCTGCCTCCTATCAGATACCACTCACAGATGTCTTCCGTATTTGTAGTTTGTCAACTGTTAAGTTGAAGACGCCAAGACAACACACTGTACTTGACTTGCACCAATCTGCTAGCCAGCCCACCAAACGCAGGAAGCTTTCAGTCTAGTGGCTCATTATGAAGAATGTGACCATGATATCAGGAGAAGATGCTTTGGACAAGGTATGAAGGGGAGGGGTTGGAGTCTCCATGTCTTCTGGAACAGCCCTCCATGGCCTTCCACAGGTAAGCTTTCTGAAGATTTCTTTAGTTGGTTCCTTTGGTATTTTCTAGAAGCTTCATTACCTAGGCACGACAGAGAGTCACTGAGCATTGATGACCAACTCCATCTGAAAACTCTCTTCCATTCCTGGTGCTCAGGTAATGGGCTTGAAAAGTCCTACACCTCTAATCCCTCTCTGGTGTTTGACCAGTCCCCATCTGAAAGTCTTGTCTGACAGCCACTGGTCAACTCAGTGTATGAGAAGACACATAGAAACCTTGTATATTCCAAAGGTTTTAGAAGCTATGAGCCAGAAAATTGGTGTGCAGACCAAATATAAACTGCAAATAGCACAGAGCATAGAATGAACTTCATAAGCATGAGGTGTAGTGGTCTCTTTGACATGTGGTCATGTACTGTATCTATAGCATGATTTGTCTTAGCATGAATTCCTGTAAAACACTTGTTAGTGACCAAGACAAAGAGTCACCTCCAATGCATGCCAAATGCTCTGACCATTGAATAATGGTAATGGATATACATTGAATGCATTTGAATTCTGGTCTAGAATAAAAATCAAAGTCTTGGTGGAGATCAAGCTTGTGTTTTAGGCGCAGCCATTTCAGCGGCCCTTAATTTGTTTATAGACAATGATTCCACTGTGGACACCACTGATCATATAAGAAAGGAAGAGAAAAGATGGGCACAAGTCCTCCAGGGCTCTGCGCTGGGCCTCCCCGGCTCCCCCCAGAGCTGTTGACATCTTGGTCCCTCAAGTATTGTGTGGAGTCGCCTTATGCATCATGCATGTGGGCAGCAGCTCTGGCCTCTGCTCACTGCATGCCAGTACCCATGACAAATGTCCTTCTCACTGAAGTTTTGATGACTGAAAAGTGTTTTCAGATATTGCTACATGTCCTCTGGATTCATTTTTCTAAAACGGTCTCCCAAAACACAGATTATCAGTAACTTATGGGCTATATGTACATTGGCTGGCAGAACCCATATCTGGCACAAAATTCTTATTAGTAAAAGGTCAGTAGCAAATTATATTACTTATAGAGTGATTCTCAAATTTGCACATGCTTCAAATAATGATGTATTTTTCAAATTGATATGAGCTAACATTTTATTAGTAACTACTTTATATTCTAATCAATAAACAGAGGCATTCAGTTGCCCTTTAACTTTTATATTAACACAGCTCCTTTCATTTCAAATAATATTCTGAAAACAGTGGAACAAAGAATAAAGTAACACTACATAAAATCACACAGAGTAAAATGTAATATTTGAGGTTTCTTCAAGCAATACATTTTGAGCTGTCCTCTTTCTTTGAGCTAGCTGATGCCTTTAAGAAAAGATAAGTGGATCTTCTCTCTCCATGGCTACAACAGCCTAAGGCCAGGTATTCGGTGTACATGTGCATGCACTTATGTAGCTGGGATGCATACTACCCCACCCCTCATGTCCACTCTGAGGCTCAGAGCTAAACTGTATGCAAAGACAGGGTCACTGCAGGTGTGATCAGCAGAGCAGATTATTCTGGATGCAAGATAGGTTCTAGATCCAGTGACCAGTGCTTTTAGGGCAGTGGTTCTTAACCTGTGGGTTGCGACCCCTTCAGGGTCGAATGACCAAAACACAGGGATCACCTAAAGCCATCCTGAATCATAACTGTAGCAAAATTACAGTTTTGAAGTAGCCACCAAAATTATTTTTTGGCTTGGGGTCACCCCAACATGAGGAACCGTATTGCAGGGTCATGGCATTAGAAAGGTTGAGAACTACTGTTTTAGGGGAACAGAGGATGCAGAGATGGGAAGAAAACAAGGTGAAGACAGAGGCGTAGGCTAAGGTGATGCATCTGTGGGGTGAGGAAAGCCGAGGGTCTCCTTCAGCCTCTGGAAGTGAGGAGGCAGATATGGTAAACTCATCTCTCATAGCAGTGGTCCCCCACCTTTGGGCACCAGGATCAGATTTTGTACAAGGAAAGTTTTCCATGGACTGGTGATAGAAAAGTGGGTTTGGACAGGGCATGTGTATTTCATTTACAGTGCATGATATTTCCATTATTCTTATTTTAGATTCTCACAGGAATCTTGCGTGCGTGCATCCTGCTCACAGCAGGGTGTGTACTCCTCTTGACTCAGGTCCACCAGAAGTCTTCTCAGCAGCCCTCTGCTGATGACCTCTGTGCTCTGCTGGGCAGCCTTTTACCTCCTGGCAGGGCTGTTCCCACACTGCAGAGCGGTGCTTGCCAGAGCACCTCTGCTCTCTGCTTCTCTTCCTGGCAATACCTTTCAACCAGTGTGGAACTCTGTGATTTCTTACTAGTTTCATCCAATTCTTTGAACAAGACAAGAGCCCAGAGGGAACCCCTGAGAACTCCACCTGCACGAACACCAAGAGCCAGGACCCATCTTCCAAGCACAGGGGGTGCCCTGATTATTTCTAGAGATTGTGGTAACAGCTGTCCGGCATATCTGCAATGAGATGCAGTAGGGAAAGCAGGACCGGGAAAGCACTGTTCTGGCCTCCCCAGGCCAGGGCCGTGCATTCAGTCCACAGATGCAGAGAGTGCAGAGGGAAAGTCACTGAGCTAGAACTCCAGGCAGTGGAGGCTCCATCTCAGAGGAAGGACAAAGAGCACTAAAAGTCACTATGCAGAAAACTGAAGACTGGCCCATCTGAGGTGACTGGGACCTGACCAGGAAGACCTGAATGTAGAGTGGGAGGCACTAGGCAAGCTCGGGGGAGCTGGACTCCAAGGTGAGGCCAACACAGCAGCATCTCATGGGCTTTGGGGCACGGAACTCCCCAGCATCAGAAGCAGGGAGACCAGAATTGAGGTCACCTTCCTGCCTTGCCCTCCACTCAGGCAGGCATCCTGAGGGCACAGAGCCCCTGTCCCTGTCTCAGGGCATACTCCTCCCAGGCTGATTGTTCACCTCAGCACACAAGGGGATCTTGCCCTGAAGGTGGCTAGGATGTTCAAACTTGCTGCTCCTGGAGCTTCCCTCTGTGACTGTGAAGAAGTAGAGCACGAGAGCCGGGTGTGGTGGCGCACCCCTGTAATCCTAGCACTTGGGAGGCTGAGGCAGGAGGATCGGCATGAGTTTGTAGCCCACTGGGCTACAAAAGTGAGCGCAAGGCATAGTGAGACTCTGTCTCAAAAAGACAAAAAAAAAAAAAAAAAAAAAAAAAAAAAAAAAAAAAAAAAAAAAAAAAAAAAAAAAAAAAAAAAAAAGAGCATGAAGCTATGAAGCTATTGTTGTGAAATCCTGGGGCCAACTGTGACAGGGCTTCTGTAAGTGTGATGAGAGGTGTCCTAGATGTGCATGCTGGCTATGGGCACAGAGAACATGAAGCCTCAGGCCAGACGACTGCCTGTGAGAGAAGCTCTGAGTGAAGAGGATGCAAAAGAAGAAGAGGATGGAGAGAAGTCAGGCCTTTTTAATTTCATAAACTAACATTTTCTTCAAGGGTGTACCACTTAGAAAATGGAGTTCGCTGTTCAGGTTGTGGTGGACCCACTCAAGAGTGGATGACTTCCTGCACCCAGCTGAACTGAGCTAGAGGGGTGTTGGGTGTGGGTGGCCCACCTGAGGATTGTTTGCCAGGAGCCTAAGAGGCGCAACCGGAGAAGCTGCCGTTTAGAGAAGCGGTTGGAGCTGTGGGAAGCTGCTAGTTCCCCTGGGCTATTCTGCTGGAGGACCTTGTCAGGCTGGCTTTCCTGACGAACTTTGGAGGCACTCTGGTCCTCATCTTGAGCATCGCTTCCTGGCTTTGGAGGGGAAGATGGGGTCCTGCTCAGCCTCATGGAGAAGCTTGTCACATTGGCTTTCCTGATGGGAACTCGGCTTTCTATATCACTAGAGGAGCTCAGGACCTCACTGTTGCTGAGGATGGCTGTGGTACCTTTGGGGGAGCTCTGGTGCTTACCTTGAGCATCACTTCCTAGCTCCAGTTCAGATCCCTCAGCTTGGGAGCACGGATCCTTTATCCCACTGGCATAGACTTCCTAGCTTCCACCGCTAGCCTTTGGGCCTTTTCTGCACTTATTATTTCTGACTCTTGGGTGATTCCTTATAAAGTAATATTATAAAATATGTCCTGTATTATGCTATTCCTCTTAAAAAACACCAAACCATGTCATATTTAATGCAATGAAGACAAGTAAAAAATAATAAAATATATCAGTATAATGTATTGTCTAATTCTAACACCAGAAATTGAAAGACATCTCTGAAAAGATAAATTGGGCCCTTCCTTACTTTGTCCTTATTGATAATGCACAGAACTTACCTGTAAAGCAGAATCATATGCACGTTTTTGTTATATATGTGTTCATTTCTACAATGGTTCTACAGAAAGTCCAGTAAACTTTTAAAATTTGACAGCTATAGTCCAAAAAACAGAATATGTATGAAATTACATTGAATTGCAATCTTTCTTTTGTAAGGTATTCCAAAATATATGATATGTTTGAAAAGTCAGAACAATGTTATAGTGATAAAAAGTGCTCAGATAAGATGCCTTACGTATCTTTCAAAAAGGATTTGAAAAAGTGCTGCTTATTTTTAGTGCAATGTTTTTTTTTTTTTTTTGTCTTTTTGAGACAGGGTCTTGCTATGCAGTTCAGGCTGGCCTTGAGCTCACTCTTGTAGCCCAGGCTGGTCTCAAACTCACACCAATCCTCCTGCCTCAGACTCCCGAGTGCTGGGATTACAGGCCTGTGCCACCACACCCGGCTTCAACGTGTATTTTTGATGAATAAACTTCCGGGTAGAGGTAGAAATCCCATGAGGAAGCGGATTCGCTGTTGGCCCTTACAAAAGGAAACATCTAAACCATCACCTCCCCTCTTTCTTATGTTGAAAAAATGACGTTGTCTTTTTATTTTATTTTATTTTATTTATTTTTTTCTTGTTTCAGAACCTTTGTTTGTTTATTCACTCATTTTTATGGCCGGCTCAGCCCGCCCCGAGGGCAGGGCTGGCGCAGCATGTGGTGCCGGGGATCGAACCGCGGTCCCTGAAGCCTCCCAAGCTTTCCCAAGCAGGCGCTTTAGACCACTGAGCCATTCCGCTAGCTTATTTTTTCTGGCACACAAAGAACTCTGTTTTGTTCCTTTTTGTTCTGTTAGTTAGTTGACAAGACCTTCAGGTAAAAGAAATGTTTTTAATAAAATATATTCCCTCACACCGTGCAGAGTCAAAGGTAGCTGAGCAAGAATAAAGACGTTATTGCTGGCTCCTCGGAGACGTACACAATGCTCACTTTAATCTGTTTGATTGTCCCTGAATTGCTGATTGCCGCTCTTTTCTCTCTCAGGCACCAAAGAAGAGCTTTAATATATTTATGTATGTGCATACACAGGACAGGCAGCCTGCGCCCCGCACGCTCCTTTGCTTGCCTTTCCACCCCTCTCTGTTTCTGCCTTTCTTCTCCCTGTGAGCTGAAAAATGAATGCAATTTGCTGCAGCCATTTCGAATGCTCTCCTAGCCGGTGTCTTGAGTTTTATAATTGCTGCGATATTTCACTCATGCCAGCAGAAATGAGTGAAAACTGTTAGTGGGCTACAACACTGAGATGCTGGAATGCTGATGTATCATGGCCACAACCTATAAATGTGTGTGTCCCGTTTCTCCTTGGCTACCTGGAACATGTCCAGTGGCAGGGTAGAGGTTTGGGGTCACACAGTTGCCTGTGTCCTCTGAGACCTGAGGTGTTAGTTAGTGCCTGCTTTTAAGTTCGGGCACACCTGGAGTGAGCATGCCTGGTGAGACCTCTATCCTTTCTGCATTTCTGATCTTGTAGCAGCAGTCTATTCAGAGATACCTTGGTTCCTATGAAAACCAAATACTACAAAATTGTCAATTTTGGGACATTAAGAAAAAAAAATAGGGGCTGAGGAGATGGCTCAGTGAAATAAGTGCTTGCCTGGCAAGCACAAGGTCCTCAGTTCAATCCCTGGTACCACTTTGGGGCCAGACAGATAGCTCAGTGGACTAAAGTGCCTGCTTTCACAGAGCCCAGTGGCTGGGACTAGATCCTCAACATGCTGTGCTGGCCCCGTGTCCCTGAGTGAGCTGAGGTGGTGATTCCGACTGGGTATCGTTGCTTGTGTGTGTAATCCCAGCTCTTGGGAGGCTGAAAACAGGAGAAACACTGTTAGTTCGATCTATGTAGTGAGAACCTGCACACCCTATAGACACTGCCCTAAAAATTCATTAAACCAAAAAGAAAAAAGTACTACTGCAAATTGTAAATAGTAAATACAAACTATGCTGTATACAGATCTGAGACTGTTGGCAGTGTCATTTTCGAGGAGCAGATAAAGTTCTACTACAAAAAAATATTGGAATGACACATTTGATTTTTTTGAAAAAAATGGTACGGCTTAAGCCCTGTCTTGCTTTGACCAATATCTAAGCTGGCAGTGAGCTCCTGTTCCTGAGCGCCCCTCACTCTCCAGGCAGTGCAGGAGCCCTGGCTTCCATACCACTCTGCCAGGCAGATTTACTTTCTTCCAGCTTCCAATGGACTGATTCCCTCCAGTGCTTAATTAATACACTGTCAACTTCCTCAGCTGTGTTACTCCATGGATGAATCACTGCCCTGTCATCACTGTATTAAATGGAAACACACTTAATCAGAAAGATTGAATTAAGTCCTGTTCCTTTATGGTGGTGTTCACACCAAGCTCACTGAAGGCAGAGGAGATGGAGTGCTGAGGGCAGACTTGCCAGCCTCTCGCCTACATCATCCTCCAAATCTGCCTTTCCAGCTCCTGATGGCCCATTCCACTGGATCTCACAGCCCTAGAACTCAAATATATGGGTGATTTTATTCACTATTTTATATTGAATGTTCTTTGGCCAAATCATGAACTCAGCATAATTACGAAAACTTTGAAGCCCTGTGTTCGCCAACAATTCGAAGTCATTTGTGCTTGGTAGAAATCATGTTCAAGGGATGACTGGAATTTCTGGTGAGGATTTAAAATTTGCAAACGTTATGATAGCAAATGACACCATGACTTTAATGCCCCAATACTTGTTGCATTGTCCTTACAGTTGCTGAAATACATTTAGAATCCTCCTTCCTGAGAAAAGTCATGTGGTCATGGCTGCCTGGCTCTCCTGAATCAGCTCAAACCATTGACTGTCCACTGTCATTTTGACTTTGAGGGAAAGCAGTCCCACAGGTGGGGATGAGGTATGTGAGAGCATAGCGCCATGTTTCTGAGTCTGCCTTTCTGCAGCAGCAGTCTCTGTGCATTCTGTTCCACCCCATAAGGACACCAAGGAAAGGGGACTCCAGGCCTTTTCTAGAAAGTAGCAAAATGGTAGGATGAATGGATTCAAAGTCAGGGGAAGAATTTTGTGGAGGCTTTATGGCTGGTGTCTTTTACTATAGTTGTTTTATTTAAACATTCACCATAGGTTTCTACTCAGCCTTGCAGTGTCATTCACTCACGTATTAATTCACTCACTCATTAGTCACTCCATTCATTCATTGATTTATTGATTGATTAATTGATTGATTCATTCATTGATTCATTGATTCATTCATTCATTCCATCGTAGATGGAGATCTGGGCGGGCACAGAGAACAAGGTAGATGTGGAGAAAATACGATGGCTACTTTCAAAAAGCTCATCTTGAGAAGGAAAAGCATGATAGAATCAAAGAAGAATGTCCTCTTGGCTTCTAGCTCCTTGGGCAGCAGGGTCCTTGATAAACCAGTGGACAGAGAAGTCCCCTATCCTCAGGGGATTCTCCCTATCTTTCTTTGCAGGTTATCTGTGGTCTGAATGCATAGGAGCCCTAGGTAAAGAGGCCTTAGCAAAACCAGGGCACTTACTTCTGCAGGGAGACTCAGGTGTGAAGATGCTAGCAACAAATAAAAAGGGCCAGACAAACAGCTTTCTCACATGCCAGTGCCCAGTAGGAATGCTGAGGCTTTGATACATTCTGGGCTCTGCACAGGCCAGTAATAAACCTAATACACTAACAAAAGGCATAAGAGAAATTGTGTATTAATTTAATTTTTGCAACATTACAATGTCTATATTTGGACATTCACACAGAAAGATAGTTGTTGAAAATATGTGTTGCATTTCACTTGTGCTTTAGATGATGCAGGCAGCATAATCTTCTGTCTAAAAGATACAGTGTATACTCTATGCTGTTTTGCTTACTATGGCTCACAGTTTAAACTAGATGTTGTTTATGTTAGGCTGCTGCGATTCTGTTTCCTATTTGCTTTTAAATTTGGTTTGCAAGTTGAAGTTTAGCCATAGTATGAGGTCCTACACCTGCCCTGATCTCTCTCATTTCCAGCCAGTGAAACAGAGGGTGGAGGCTAGGCAGGTCAGAGAGAGAACACGTGATGTGGGGGACGGCTTGCGACGCAGCTTCGCGGCAAAGTTGGGGCTGGCAGCAGGCTCACCAGTGGGAAGTCGGGAATGGATCTCAGGCCTGTTGCTCCACTGGGTCTGTGGGGTTGGACCCTTCCCTGTGCTCTGGCTCTCACTGTCGTCTTCATCTTTCAGGTAGGGTAGCCACTCCCACTCTATAGACTCCCCTGGAGGATTGGGCTGGGAATTGTATGGGAAATACCGGAATACAGAAGAGCGAATGAGTTCCTTGCAGAGAAAACTGCTCCAACTGCTCTTTGGGACCGACAGTGGGACAGAGACAGTACCACATCCAAGGCTTTGGTCAGAAACGGTGTGAAAAGCCAGACAAAGTCCTGGAAGATGCAGACTACAGTGCTCAAGGGGAATCGCTGCTGATCTGGCCACTTCTCAGCATCATTACTTTCAGTAACCAAAAGTAAAAAAGAATGTATTTGCCTTGGTTACTTTTTACTTGTTGTTGGAACAAAATGCTCAACACCCCAAATGAAGAAAGGAACGGTTTGTTTAGCTCACAGTGTGTGGAGGCTTCCATCTATATTTGGCTGGCTCCAAGGCAGGGTGGCACATGGCAGAGGGTAGTAGCTCATGGCAGTAGAAAACAGTGGAAGAGCAAAGGGAGGGGCAGCAGCTGCAGCTTCTAGCCAGTCCCTTTCCACTCCTTATATTATAAACAAACTACCCTGGAGAGCGGGTGTAGAACTACAACATCCATGCCCTCCTGTTGTGGATGTTTATAACTGAGAATCCTGGCTCTCTGCTGAGTCACCTAATTAAACTTCTAAATTCCTCAAATTCACACAATGTATCAACTACTACAGCCCACCCCTTATCAAATTGGCAGCAAGATATTTCCTTTAACCAGTTTCTAGGTATATAGACATGATTTTATAACTTGACTATCATCTTACATTAGAACCATGACATTTTGCCTCTGGGCAACCCCTGAAGGACTGATGCACATTGCTTTATAAAAAAGGCACTTTAGTCCATCTCTAAGAGTTGCCAAAGTCCTAACAGTTTCAGTAATGCTAAAAAGTCCAATTCCTAAGTCTCCTCCAAGATCTAAGGCACATTCTCAGCTGTGAGCCCCTGTACAAATGAGAAGGTAAACACTTCCAACATTCAAAGGCACAAGATAAACATTACCATCCCAAAAGGCATACATAGCAGGATACTAACAATTGGAACAAAAACAAGTCCATAATACAGAGGAGTAAACATTAAGTCCTGTAGCTTCATGTGAAATATCTGAGGCAATTTATAAAGAGTTGTGAGCTCCAAAAGCCTTGCCTGGCTCAACCCCTATGGCACTGCTGGTAGCTCCTATGGCTTTTCTCTGGGGTTGGCTTTGCTCTCTCCCTTCAGCTCTCCTTAGATAATCTACAGTTTTGTTTTTTTTTTTTTTGTTTGTTTGTTTTTTATTTTTTTTTACACTTCTGAGGTTTCCACTAAATAGGCTTTCCACTTACAGCTTTACACACTGCCATCTCAGGGGCACACTGCCTGGCCTCCCAGACTTTCTGAAATCTAGGTAGAAGCCTTTTTAATCTCAGAACTCCTGCATTCTATATGTGCCTAAAACCAGTGCCACTTGGATGATGTCAAGGGCTACTGCCAGCTGGAGCAGTAGACATACTCTTTTCTCTCTTGACTGTGAGGTTTGGTTCTTTGATTTTTGAGCACTCTACTCCTGATTCCAAGGAGTACATTCTCTATGTTGGCACCATTCTGGAATCAGGTGTGGCTGACTTCTCCATTCTGGAACCTGGGGCACTGAAGCTTTCTCTTCAAAGCAAAGTCCCCCACCCTTACAATTCTGAAGCTGAAAAGGGTGAGAACCTGCCACCTCCTGTGATGCCCTCAGGACATCTTTTCTACTCTCCTGTTCCTCTTAGGCAATGAAGATCCTCTCAGCTCTAACTTTGCATTTCACAACTTCATTGGAGCTTTCCTTCTGGCCAAACTCACATACTAAACCATTCTGCTAGGCTCTTTGCTCTTGATTCTCAACATAAATCTGGCTAAAAGACCCCAACAACAGCCATGCCACTGCCTCTGTATTTGACTCCCTTGAAATTTTTTTTTTTTTTGAATTTTTTTTTCAAGATTAAATAATCCACTGCATTTAATTTCTGTCTCAGGCAAAGTCTCTGTACAGGGACAAAATGCAGAGAAACTTTCTGCCATGCTGTACCACAAATTGTGCATAGTCCAACAGCCAATGCAGCACTTCTTCCCAGAAGAAACCTCCCCAACCTGGTCTTTACAGGCAGGCTTTTTTTCAGTCTTCTGGCCTTCTGAGCTCTGACCAGAATCTCACCTATAGAACAGCTGAAGCTGTTCCAGTGCTTCACTTGTAGGTGACATCTCCAAACCTTCCCTATCTCTTCCCGTAAGCCATTCCCCAAAGCTTGTAATCCACATGGTCAGGTTTAGCCGCAGCAATGACCCCACTTCTGGTATCGAATTCTATCTTGGTTATTTTTTACTCATTGCTGGGAGAAAATATCCAACACCCAAAATGAAGGAAGGAAAGGCTTATTTAGCTCACAGTTTGTGGAGGTTTTAGTTTATACTTGGCTGGCTTCTAGGTATAATGGCACATAGCAAATAGCAGTGGTTCATGGCAGCAGGAAAGAACAAAAAGCAAAGGCAAGGCTAGCAGCTGGGGCTTCTAGCTGGCTTCTCCCCGCTTCTTATATTATAAACAAGCTACCCTGTGGCTGGGGGTGTAGAACTCACCCAGTGTCCCTGCCCTTCTCTTACACAGGATGAGAATGTTTACAAACGAAGAATCCTGGAGCTCCTCTGAGTCACTTAATTAAACTTCTAAATTCCTCCAGTTGACATGATGTATCAACAGGTACAGTATCTGTCTATTATCTATCTATCTATCTATCTATCTATCTATCTATCTATCTATCTGTCTACTTATATGTAATTGTAGTACAAATTATTTGCATTCCATGTTTGCAAATTGCTCAGTGTAGGTAATTGGAGGATTGTTCTTTTATTTGTGCTCTTTTAATCTCCCTGCAATACCTTGATTTCTGCCCTTTTGGGGAAGATCTCTCTCCCTGCTCTTATTTGCTATCATCTCTCTTTCACCATGTTCTTTGTTTATACTTCACATACCTCATACCAGAGAAACTAATTGAGATTTAAGCTTATTTGTCTGATTTCTTGTACTTAATGTTGTGGTTTCAAGGAGCAAGGAAAATTAAAAGTAATTTCAAAGAAAAAGATTTATTTACAGCAAAAGGAGGAGAACAAAAAAAGAAAAATGCAAAGATAAAGGCAGTAGTGTTCCGTAAGAGTAATCATACAAAAATATACAGGCAAAAATCACAATGGTGAAAGTGGAAAAGAAAATGTATCAATTCTATGAATTTTTGAGTATGGCCTTTGTCTTCAGCTTCCTATTGCCAAGGTAAAAATCAGAATATAAATGTATTGTACAACTTGCTGTAAAAATGTGTGATTGTGGGATGTGAGATACACACACACTCATGCCTGATGCCTTGGGCTTCTCTCTTGACCTGAGCTGACCCCAGCACCTGCCCCTGGAAACCTTACTCCTGGAAGTGCTGTTGCTCTTAGGCCTCAGCCTCCTACCCATGGGACCTCTCCTCCAAGCCCTGCAGTGTTGCATGTACTGCATTTGCCTGAAGAGTACAGTGCCTTGCCTCCTTTGTGGGGGCACAGTAAACTCTCTTTTTCTCTTCTCACTGAACTAGGTGCTCCACAAGCACTGGATAATTCCAGATCATGAGTCTGTGAAATGAAAAGTTTGGGTTGTAGATCTTGGCTCTGCCAGACCTGAGACTGGGTGACTTTATCTAGACTCTCAGAACTTTTACTGACACATCAGTGGACCTGCACCTGGGATGCTTGTAGTGTGAAAAGCTTCACACGGAGGAGTAGGGCCAATGTATCACTCAGCTTTTCTGTTACGAGACACGGCTTCCAACACTACCACTTAAAGGAAGAGAAGTTGAATTTGCTCAGTTTCTATCTGTGATCAGACAGCTCCAAGCTTTGAGCCATCAAGCAGTGCAGGGGAACAGCACCACAGAGGAAAGTGCGTGGGACTGGACATAGCACCCTAGGTCATTCCTTCACGACCTCCAAGGTGCTCCCAAAGGTCCACCTCACCCATCCCCAGGTGACTCCCAAGCCACTCAAGTTGGTTCTTTTTTTTTTTTTTTTTTTTAATGAGCAGAACGTATTTATTGAGGGAAAGAAAGCTCCTGTCTGAGAGAAGGACAGGAGGGGGGTACTGAGTGGGTGTCCTCTCAAGTTGGTTCTATCAGGTTTAGCTGTCTCAGATCTGTGAATCCATTGTCCATCATAGGACACGCATAGAAAAACAGTGGAAAGACTGAATGAGATAATGAATACCTCATTATAAATGCGGACGAACATAGTAGCAGATAAAAGTAGGGCTCCATAAATAGTTTGCTGATCAGCCAAACAGAAACATTCTACATTCTGGCCCAGGCTGAAGTGTAGATGCTACTTATGAACCCTAAATTAGGAAAGCTGCAAAGTGTGTACACAGGGACCTGCTGAACTGTTCTAAGTTTACTAAATGTGCTTGACTTGAGCGCACACTTCTCCGATGATAGATACATGCTGCTTTCATAACATCCTTTTCGGACTGACTACCATTTAGATCTAAGGTGCCACCAGGAATCCTCCTGTGTATGGAAGATGACTGGGTCCCGGGGTGCTGCTATAGCCATCAGTGGACTCCCCCATGGGTGGGTTGATGGCTGAGTGTGCTCAGGAGGAGGGCCTGGTTGGAGGTGGTCACGGTCATGATCTGAGTGGTGTGTTCTTGGCCCCACCTCTTCCCTCTCCTCTGTTTCTCTTTGCTTCCTATAATGGCTGAGCATTCTTCCCTCCTTCATGGAGACACCATGAGCTAAGATAAATCTGTTCTCCTTTCATCTGTTGGGTATGTTGGCCCAGTGGTGGGAAAACTACTGAGACACACAGCATATGGCAGGGAGAAACAATGGCCCCCTGCTCCAGAAGAGGCGAGTCAGCTTCACTGTGGGATGTGGGGTGAGTGAGGGAATGAAAGAGACAGAAACTCCAAGTGGAAATTTACAATAGGCAGATTCTTGGGCAAATGTGTTTGACTTTTATCTCCAGGTTTTACTTCCAGCAACATTGATATTAAGAGAAATCTGCCACCAATTTGTTTGCTTTATTTCAAATTTAGGATGAAAATATATTGATAAATAAAATATAGTGAGCATGAAAGGTACTGGTCCAGAAGAAGAGACTGATGATGCCACGTGGTTGAGGACACATTTTCTAGGAAGTCTTATCTACCTCCTTCATGTGATGGTACTGTGATTCTAGCCCCTACTGTCCTACTACTGGCTACAACTGCAACCCATTCTTAAGTACTTTTGGAGACAAGATCTCACTAGGTTACCCAGAGACATGTTTCCATGAGTTTTGTGGGTATGTATTTATCCTAACGACAAATTCATTTCATACTTGCTGGTATAGAAACAGGCTCTTCCACCTCGTGTACAGGCACTTCCACCTTGTGTACAGGCACTTCCACCTTGTGTACAGGCACTTCCACCTTGTTGTACAGGTACTTCCACCTTGTGTACAGACTCTTCCACCTTGTGTACAGGCTCTTTCACCTGTGTACAGGTTCCTTCACCCCATGTACAGGTGCATGCACCTTGTGTTCAGGCTCTTGCTCCTTGTGGACAGGCTCCTTCACCTTGTGTAGAGGCTTTTCCACCTTGTGTTCAGGCTCTTCCACCTGGTGTACAGGTGTTTTCAGCTTGTGTACAGGTACTGCCTCCTTGGGTACAGGCTGTTCCACCTCATGTACAGGCACCACTTCCACTTTGTGTAGGGCTCTTCCACCTTGTGTGCATGCACTTCCACCTTGTGTACTGCCTTTGCTTCCTGCACCTGCTCCCAAGGTACATCTGCTACTGTCTAATGGCCCCAGGGCTCCACTCTGATTCTTTAACCAATCTCTATGGCTGGCACTGGTGTTGTTTCAGGGTTGTAGTGTGATGTTAATTTTCCAGGGCTGCCATAACAAGGTGCTAAAACTGAGGGTACTGAGGGGTGCTTGAAGTGTTGTTAAGGGCAAGCTGTCTGTGAGGGTCCCGAGAATGACAGTGCAACCTTGTTTCTATTTCTAAGTGGTTATAGCCACTCTCAGCACTCCCCGGCTTTTGGAGATGTCCTATCTCTGTGTCTGTCCTCCTGTGGCCTTGTGCTCCTCTGCCCTTATCTCTGTGTCTCAGCTCTTCCTGAAGACAGCAGTCATATTAGACTAAGGGCCAACTCTGCACCACAGTGACTTGTATACCAAAGTAATTGCATCTCACTGAGACTACTTCTAAATGGGTCCCTGTACTTGAGGGGTTCAAGGAAGGCCATACCTTTAGGGGGAAAGTCTTCAACCTAATGTAGTACCATAAATAAAACTCCAAGGAACAGGTGAGATGCAAACTTTTTTGATTATTTCCTAAGAAGGGATTTGTGAAGTGTCTATTATTTTCAAGGTTTATGATGTTTATTTCTAGATTTCCTGTTACATTACAAAAAGGCAGTGGTTTTTATTGTTTTCATTTTTACCACATGCTTGCTATTATTAGATACTACTGGATACTAGTTGCTTTGCTTTTTTAAAAAAAGCTTCATTGTTTTACTTTAAATTATTTTGATTATTTTTGCAAGTTGAGCATTAAAAGAGAATAAACCAGATTTGTGGCCATTGGTATTCCTTTACAACTCACTACTTGATTCTTTGCCATTATTCAGTTGGGATGTCTTACATTTTCTTTATGGTTTCAAGGACATTTTTTTACATAGCAAAAGTGTTTAGTATTTATCTTCTATGATCCAGCATCATTTCTTTCTTTCTTTTTTTTAACCGTTTTAATCCTTTTAAAAGGACTGTGCAAAGCTTGTTGCACAAAAGCTTTTTTTTTTTTTTTTGTAAGGTCACATATAAGAACTTTGCATTTGTATTATAGGACCTTCCTCCAAACAGACTTTAAAGGGGATTTTCTAAAACTTTATTGGTGAAAATGTGCAGCTAAACTTTCAGACCCAGCTTCTCTTGCCTTGTTTTGATTCTTGAGGGGGTCGGGAGTAGGCATCCCCAAAAGGCCCTCTTTCTACAACTCAGGCCCCTTGTATGTCTTGGCAGATCTCCTAAGACTTGGGCCCACAGATGGGGTGCTACTCTCCTGTCCAGGGTGTTGTATATTTTGGTCTTTCTTATTCTGTGCCTCCTTCCATGACCATGGGATTTGGGGAAAGGATGGGAGCTTACCAGAGGCTCAGATCACCATGTGGTAAACAGAAGCCAGTGATCTATAAATAATAGCACTGGAAAGTGCTGTTGGCTGGGGACATGTATTCATTTGGGAATCATAGGCTTTATATGTTCAAGAAGAATCAAATCAATTCATCTCTTTCCATTTATAGTTGAGGAACAGGTTAATAACCTTATAAATCTAAACTGTTCTTTAAAATAAAACACACCATTAATAAATAAACACATAGAAATCTGATTACGGCAGCATTATAGTCTTTCGGTTGGGAAATACAAGCTTCCATTTAGTACTTATAATAGTAGCTGGCTTTTCAGAAAGGGCATTAGTTCTGCACCAGTCTGGACCTCCACTGAAAGTAGTTAGTTGCCTACCAAGCTGCTGTAGTTATGCGTTCTTATTGCGAACTGGCTCAACTTCCACACAGTGCAGAGTTAGAGGGTTGATAGTCTAAGCCAAGCAATTTCTGCTTTTACTTTAATTGCAGATAGGATTATGTCATACCCCGCCTCACCCTTTAATGGATTCTATAATCTTGCACTACAGCGTAAAGCCAGAGCACGGCTTACAAGAGTCTTTATGAGGTGGGCCAGGCCCCTTGCTTCTGGGCTCCTCAGCACCCTGTGCACTGGTATCACTCCCTGCAGACCCTTCTGCCTTGGGCCTTCAAGCAGGTTGCTCCAATGTTGTGTCCCTGTCCGCAAGGACATCACAAGGTCATTGCTGGGCCTACTTTAGACTTTTCTCTTGGGGACCTTTCTCTGTGAAACCTTTTCTGGGGTTCTCAGGCAGGATGGCTCATTTCTTACAATCTTACATCATCCAAAGCCCATAGAACTTGGCAAAGCCTGAAGAAATACCTATTTAAACAGTAGCATGGGCACCTTGTCAATGCTGTGTCTTCAGAGTTCTGTCATTCCCAACATGTAGGTGTTTTGCTCAAGACCCCCTCATCAGTGACACAAATGAGAGCCAGATGTTTGGACATCTCATTGTCTCTGGAGTGCGAGAAACTAAAGGAGCAGATAAGACACAAACGTACAATAGCATGAACTGGAAGGAAACTGTTCAGAGGGAAAGAGAAATTGCTGGGGAAAGGGGAGAGGAAGGAAGTAGAAAGGAAAGAACAGATATACACTCGACAGTTAGGCTAGTTAGACAGCTAGTGTCTCTTAGCTCACCAAAAAGCAAGGTTAGTGTTGATATTGTTTGGGCAATAGTACATGCCGGCATCTTGTACTCTGAGCAACAACTATGAAGATAACATACGCGGTGTACCTATTATTGCTACTCCCCTATTAGCTGTTTTGAAACTTTTATTGTTATTTTTATTTTTTCACTTGAAAATAAACATTTATTGATTTATTGATTTATTGATTTATTTTTTCTTATTTCAGAATTTTTCTTTATTTTTATGGCCGGCTCAGCCTGCCGTGAGGGCAGGGCTGGCACAGCATGTGGTGCTGGGGATCGAACCTCGGTCCCTGCAGCTGCCTAAGCTTTCCTAAGCAGGCGCTTTAGGCCACTGAGCCATCCTGCTGGGCCCCGAAAATAAACATTTAAAAGATGCTAAATCTTTAGAAAAAATGCCTAGCAGGTGGTGGACATTGAAGCACTTTTCTAAACACACCAGTGTAACTTGGGAAGGGAAAAAGCAAGGAAGGAAATGAACGTAAGTTATCCATGTGCACACGCGTGGATGTGTGTGACCCGTGGGGGCAGAGCTGAGTGTGGACGGGCAAGAGTGCCCAGGTCAGCAGCCCTAGCCCTGCTCCCTTCCCTCTTTCCCAGGAGGCTGGCACTGCAGTGCTCCTCAGGGCCCAAGATTAAAAAAAAAAAAAAAAAAAAAAAAGCTATTTGTATTGTCTTCCAAAATCTGTCCATGTATTTCTTTCATGGAGTCATCTTCATTTCAGTATGAGTTTCATATTTAGACAATTGCTTTTTTTTTTTTTTTAAATCTTGCATCTTTTTTTTATTAGCCCGTGTTTCTGTGTCCACAATGATGTTTGTCGCGGGGTGCTGGTGGACAGACAGGCGAGCCTCAGAGCTTCTCGCTTCCCCTCCCCTCCCTACCCTTCTTTCCTTCCCTGCAGCTCACTCGGCAGCATCTTTCCCTTCAGAGCCCTTGACTGGCACACAGGGAGATGCTTCTACTTGGGTCCCTCGCCCTGTGTCTTGTGCATGTGCTGTGCCTGTGTGGCTTTCTGAGTAACTGGGGGCAGCTCATGGGGAGGCCAAAAGTCGCATGTCCAAAGCATGATGAGTGACTCTGTCTGCTGCTGGCCTGGCTAGTGCCGAGCATCGGCTCCCATGCACTTTCTGCCTCGTGTCTTGTGCTTGTCCTGCTAGGGTGTGGATTCAGAGAAGCAATGCCTCAAATACTTCATGCCTGCTATTTGCTGTCTCTGTCTCTCTTGGTCTGTCTGTCTGTCTGTCTGTCTGTCTGTCTGTCTCTCTGTCTGTCTGTCTCTCTCAGCCTCTGTCTCTGTCTTTCTCTGTCTCTCTGTCTCTGACTCTCTCTCTGTGTCTGTGCCTGTCTCCCTCCCTCTCTCTCACCATCCCTCCCTTCTTCCTCCTTCCCTCCCTCCCTGTGTTTAACAGGATGCCTCAGAAGCTGTACTCATGGCCCAGTGGGAAGGCAAACCTGCCCAAGAGCCAATTGCTAGCTTTTTACTAATTTTGGGAGCCTTTGGATGTCATCTTGGCAGCTCGGAGTTGGTGCTGGCAAGAAATCTTCACCAGAAAGTGCTCTGGGTCAGGAACATGTTTCTCAACCATGATGTCACCATTACTGCCTATGATGCTCAACAGTATTTTGTGTGGAGTATTTTGTTTGAGAAAATGCATGCATTTTATCTTGCCACCAATACCGTCATCATTAGTTTTAATATTATTATCCATATCTTTTTATTTCCTTTCTAAATAGCTGAAACAAATATTTCATAACCCCAAAGCTAGTTGAGGTGTGTACTGTAGTGATAAAAGAAAGCTGGCTTTTCAAAAATTGATCTTTGAAACAAGTATTTCCAAGTAGGAAGGAGATTTCTCACTCTTGTTCTGTATAAAGGATCTGAGAAGAACAACGAGAAAGGACTAGGACCAAGTAGGGCCCACTGGGCGGCTGCTCCTGCGTGTGCAGGAGCAAATGTCCACTCACCTGCTCCCCAAGATCAGGAGGTCACTGTGCCAAGGAGGGGCTCAGACATGACCTTCAGAGCTCTGGGGCTTGGTAGTCCTGGCTGAGCTGCCCACACTCCCAAACAGCCAAGGGCAGAGTTTTGCTGGTTGTGGATGGAACCATGAGGAACCTGGTTCACTTGGTGTGAACATCCAGGAGGAACAGGATTCCAGTCTTGCTTCCTTAGGGAGGTTGTGTCGGCTTGGCAGTGTTCCACAGCTCTGCAGACCTGTGCTTGCCTCTTCAGGTGCAGACAGAAGTGCTGATAATTCGATAGCGAAGGCTTGAAAAATTCTCCTTGTCTACTTGTGGGGGACAAGGCTGTGAACCTTTGGGACAGCAAAGTGGTTCATATATTGTCAAGGCAAAGAAAATACATCAGGCATCTATGTGTTCTGAATTGATTTTCAACGTTGCCCCAGTGCACTGGCTCCACCCCAAGCTCGAGTTTGCTGGAAGACAAAGTGCTCTGGCATCAGCTCAGCTGCCTCCGTGGCTCCTTTTTCAGTGGTTTGGTGATTTCCATTGTTTTCTCATCCTGTGATTAAGTAAGTAAAAACCACCCCAGTTAGATGCCAGTGGACAGATCCACTGACATTAGCTTCTGGACAACACAGTAATTAAGATACCAGCTGTCTCTGTTTAAATACAAGGCAGTTTGCATATAGATGACCCCCAAATCATCTATTCTTCTTTGAACAAAGACAGTGGATTAGACATATCCATGCTAAAACTAAATGCCAATGTCCCAGATGAACAAAACTTTTTGGCAAAACAGGACTTGTCCTGTGTCCAGGTCAGTTTGATCTCAGACCTACCACCCATTGCAACATGAAGGAAAGGGATTTTTCTAATGGTGGAGTCTCTTTAGCACCAAAACCTGGCAGGAGAGGTAGGAGCTTGGGCAGACCCAAAGTGCTAGGAGAAAGCCTTCCACATTGTGCCATCTTTCTAAGTTTTGGTCCCAAGGCAATGCTGAAGCAGAAGTCCTGGTATATTTAGAACAGGAATTCCACAGAAAAGACACTTGTTGAACCTTTTAATTCCCTTTGCATGTGCATGTGTGTATGTGCACACATGCACGTACACACACACACACACACACACACACACACACACACACATTCCCCATGAACTTTGGAACCTAGAAGACCAGTGTGAGGGCTGAAGAGATCAAACAAGAATTTCCTGTGTTCAGCACATTCTTGTGTACAAGGTTGCTGGTCAAATTCTGCAACTCTAAAAGGCTTCAAATGTTTGGAAAGGCATCCAAGAAGCATGTAAACTAGAGATCTTGTAAACTTTGATATCTCCAAGCCGACTGCTGATTAGAGTGACCTTGCCAGATATAAAAGTTACATTTTTTCTTTGATAGGTTTGCTTTACCTTGGTCTTAACCATCTAGCAGAAAAGCCTAACAATGAGGTATAAAAAATAAAGCCATCTTAATATACTGAGCTGTAAAAGGCTCAAGTCAACAGCTTTCATCACTGGCAGTTGTGCTGATAACCCACTACTATTATGGACTATTGAACTGTATATATAGCTACTTTCTCCTCATTAAATGAGAAGAAATATTTGTACTAATAGTGTTTATACAAGATATCAAGTCTGCCTTTTGTACTTTGGATAAATACTACTAAGACAACAATATGCAATATATTAGTTATTGAAACTATCCTACTAACCTGTTGTAAAACAGTCTCATTGGTATTTCTTTTCGTTAAAATTAATAAAGAATGATAAAACCAAAAAAATATGTCCCCCCCCCCCC
>PVJA010004615.1:0-84678 GCA_004027025.1 Myocastor coypus
GTGGGACTCTGCTTGTGGCTGTCCTCCCCACACTTCCCAACACACTTACCTCTCTGGCCCTAGTAAGGCCGTCCTACTGCTCACTTCTTTTGATTAGCTTTCTTCCTTTTTCTTTGAAAACAAAGACTATTTTTAGTCTTTATTCCTGTTATTGGTACACTTTTGATATTCACAGTGATGATCACACCCATAAGGAATTTGTCCAGGTACTTAACATGTGTCAGTTTTTCCCCCATTCTCTTCCTCTCCCTTTAACCTTTCCTCCCTTCTGTTTAGAAAAGTTTTGTTTCCGTTTCTTTAGTTTTCTTTTCGTTTCTCTTCCCCTCTCCTTGCCCACTCCCCTTCCAGCGTGGACTAAAGGGATAAATAGTGATTCAGATATTGACCTCTGGGAGACTTCTCATATGAGTGAGAACATGCAGTACTGACACGAATTTTATAGGACAGAAAATTTGGAAAAAAAAAAATGTGGGAGGGCCAAATAGCTCTGCAGATTAACACTCCTGCTTGACTTCAATCCCTGGTCCTGCAAAATGAAATAAAATGAAATGAAATGAAATGAAATGAAGTGAAGTGAAGTGAAGTGAAGTGAAGTGAAGTGAAGTGAAATAAAATAAAGTAAAGTAAAGTAAAGTAAAGTAAAATAAAATAAAATAAAATAAAATAAAATAAAATAAAATAAAATAAAATAAAATAAAATAAAATAAAATAAAATAAAATAGGGGCTGGGGAGATTATTCCATGGTACAAGTGCCTGCCTGGCAAGTACAAGGGTGTAAGTTCGAACCCCGGTCCTGCAAAAAAATAAATAAGTAAAAAATAAAATAAAATGCCTTCTTAAGCAGATGCAGAGATTGGAGGTTGGATAGCTGGGGTGCTGCGCAGGCCCCGCCCTGAGGAATGCTGAGATGGTGATTGAGATTGGGTGTAGCGGCGCTTGCCTGTAATCCCAGCATGTGGGAGGCTGAAAACAGGAGGATCACAGTGAGTTCGATCTAGCAGTGAGACTCTGTAGACCCTATAGACCCTGTAGACCCTGTAGACCCTGTAGACTCTTCATGAAATACAACAACAAAGAAAGAAAGAAAGAAAGAAAGAAAGAAAGAAAGAAAGAAAGAGAGAGAAAGGAAGAAAGAAAGAAAGAAAGAGAGAGAGAGAAAGAAGGAAGGAAGGAAGGAAAGAAAGAAAGAAAGAAAGAAAGAAAGTTGCTTTTTTGTATCAGATTGAGTTCCTTGCAACACCAAACAGGTCAATGTCGTCTGCCTGGGTTGACTGGGGAGCAGAAGCCTGACTCTAAAGAGCAGAGCAATGCCTTGAGAAAAACAGCGAAGTTTCCTAGGAGACAATCAGATAAAAGTTAATGAGTCAGCCAAATCCTCTCTGCTTTGCTAAACTCTATGCTCAGTGGAATGCGTTGCCTTTGTTGTTCCTCAATAAATTCTGGGAATTTGAGTCACATTTCGATTCTATGCCAGTGAAGTCCCCTGATCCTCCACGACAAAGACATTCAGTCATTTCTCTATCAGGGTCTTCTCGCCCCTTAAGCCAGCAGTGCTGATTTTTCAGCTTTATTGTAACTGCTATTGAATTAAATCATTAGTGTATAATATTGAAAACTTAGTTATTAATGAACAATTGTGGGATATTGAGTACTTTTTTAATTTTTAAAATTTATTTATTTCTTTGGTACAGGGTCTTGCTATGCAGCTCGGACTCATAGCAATCTGTCTCAGCCTCCCCAGAGCTGAGATTACAGGTGAGTGCCATCAAGCCTAGTTTGGGTGGCTGACACAGTGCACCTGCAGTTTTTTGGGGCAGGCCTGGCATGCAGTAGTAGGCATAGAACCTGGGAGCTTGTGCTTGCCAGGGAGGTACATAGACTGCCGAGCTCTCTCTCCAGCCACACAAATTTCTTTAACCTGATGGATAACACTGTATAACCATGTTTTCCCAAAATTGAAAAAAAAAAGTCCATTGATCATACCACTATTATGAAAAGGGTGGTATATTGTTTTATTTTTCTCTAATAATATTTTATACATATGATATAGAAGAAAGAAAGACATGAACCTTATAATAGGAAAGATATATCTTAAAGATATTCTCACTTTAACGTAGCCCACAGTAGAATTGTCTTAATTCATCAGAATCCTGATTGAGGGACCAATAATGCCTGTGGTGTGCTCAGATTGTCAACAGCCTCTGCCCAAATTATTTGTGCCAATAGGTGATAGGTTTCTCACCTATTTCCTGCTTCTCTTGGCTCTTTACAAATGATTTTGTGCCAACAGCTTTCTCTAATGCTCTGGAGATGATTTTTCCTTTGTCTTCCATGGTCCTGAATTGTTTCTGTCCATCGTAGATACTTCACCTGCTGTACCTTAGGCCAGGAAGCCTCTACTTTCTTACAAAGCTTTGAAAACATCTTTATAATTTAACTTTTTCTGAATATAATACAGCATATTATAATATGCATATTATATGCATATTATAATATGCATATTATAATACAGCATATTATAATATGCATATTATAATACAGCATATTATAATATGTGTTTTTCATTCTTCTTTTTCATTATTATTTATTATGATCAGCTAAAATTCTCTGAGCAGATATAAGAATATTTGTGCAAAAGAGAAGAAAATCAAGGGTTAAAGAGGTAAACTGCCTTGACTAATGTTTCTCAGTAACTTTCTGGAAGATTCAGAGCTCCAGTTGATGCCTGCTGGTTCCCTCTTCTATGTGCTTTTCACACATTATATCATACCTAGTTTGGGCCGGTGCAATGGCTCAGTGGTCTAAAGCGCCTGCTTAAGCAAGCTTAGGCAACCGCAGAGATGGCCATTCGATCCCCCGCAACACATGCTGTGCCAGCTCCACCACCAGGGCAGGCTGAGCTGGCCGTGATAAAAATTATATATATATGGTGTGTGTGTATGTATATATGTATATATATACAATACCTAGCTTATTTTCTTAAAGAATTAAGCAAAAACAAACTGCTTCTTCAAAATAATTTTGTAAAACCTCACAAATTTTGAAATTTTAACACAGCTATGCTTCACTTACCATTTATAAAATATAAATATTCAATACCATAAACACCTACGCCTTGCCCTATGCCTTAGAGATAACTAGTCCTACAAGTTTCAGGTAGTATTATGACAGAAAAATTTAATACACTCAGCCTCTTATTACTCTTCTGTCCTTTTAATTTTGCATGAACTATGCCAATAAATTAACTTAATATTCAGTGGTTGCAGAATATGCTTATGCATGGGTTTTCTAAGTTCTGTGAAGATGAAGAAAGCCATCTAGAATAGGAAGCTTCAACAAAAAAGGAACAAAACTGGAAAACAGTCAAATGCATTGCCTACTTGTAAAGAGAATCTGTGTACAAATACCATAAACATATTTGACTCATGTTTTGTTATTATTCCTTTTTATTCTGTATCATTAAATGAACATGTTGATTAATAATCTGTGAGGATTAGGACAGTATATCATCAATGAATACTCCAAAGGTTCTACTCATTAGTACAGAAGCACAAATTTAATCATGTAATTGCTGAGGTGGTTTTGTTGTTTGCATATTTATAATGCTCATTATCTAAATAACACATATATAGTAAGAGAATTGTGAACACTGCTACCATACTGCTAGCTAATATTACAGAATAAAATCCATAATAACAAATTATCTTTAGCTCACAGTGCCTGTGGCAATGTGTATCTCCTGCATATAACAGAGCTCGAAGTTTTGAAATTTTCACATGGAATTCAAATATTTAAAAGCTGGTTAAAATGTACTTATGTCTTACTTTCCATTGAATGGTACTTCTCTTTTAGTTTTGCTCCCCAGTTCATTTTTATAACTTCTCTTTAGTTTTGAAAATATTAAAGCAGTATTTGTCTTATTATTTGATAAATAATTATATTATTGTCCCTTTTCTCTTTTTTGCTATTAAATATTTGTCTTTTGTTCTAAGTTTTAAGCAATTTTATTAATTGGCTCAGCATATTTTTATCATTTTTACTTTCACTCCAAATTTGTACTTAATTTCATATAAAGTTTACCTGTCCTGGGGTAAATCTCTCTTAGTATTCTGTAGTACGTATATAAAAGACATATTTAATGGTAGTTAAAACATTACTCTTCATGTTCTTGTTGTGCTTTCTTTTATGTACATATTATGGGATCAGTGATTAATAACTAGAACATCTACTTTCTTGGAGTGTTGTAAGGGGCAGACCTCTCCTAGGCCACTCGTACTTTACCACTTTCATTTTTTACAGGAAAAATATTGATCATAATATTTTGCAAACGCTTCAATATTGGTTTTCCTCAGGGCAAGAGTATCAATTTTTAAGAGTGGGTAAAACTTTATCAAAAGTGTCACTTAGCCGGGTGTGGTGGCTCATGCCTGTAATCCCAGCACTCGGGAGGCTGAGGCAGGAGGATCGGTGCAAGTTCGAGACCAGCCTGGGCTACCAAAGTGAGCTCAAGGCCAGCTTCAACTGCATAGCGAGACCCTGTCTCAAAAAGACAAAAAACAAAAACAAACAAACAAAAAAAGTGTCACTTAACCATTAATTGGAAAGAATAGTCATATATGTTTTCAAAGGCCTTAAGTCTTCAAGCAAGAAGCAAAAACCCTTGGCAGGACTTAATGCATCACAGATATTCTGTAAATGTTTCTAAATAAGTGCAAGGGTAAAATACAGAGCTACTTAAGTGGACTTGAAGCCAGTCATGTCCTGCTGTAAAAACAGAGTGTTCCTGATCACCTTGGGATTTATTTGTTCATGTCTGAGAAGAGGCGAAAATGTCTAAAGTGAATCAGCTTCTGTATTGACCTAAATAATAGTAATCACATTCACAATTCCCTGCTCTAAGTCCTTTGTTGGATGATGATGTAAGTGGTGCCTTCAAAACTGAATTCTTTCAAGATCACTATATTCCCCACAAACAGACTTGCAGAGACCAATCCTGCAGATTTTCTGTCTGAGGACCGCATTTTGCCGTGGTATTGATAGAAAAATCAACATATCAATCTGCATGCTGTGGTTTATTTACAGTTAGACTATGAAATAGGTCAGGATGGGGGAATCTATGCATAGAATACCAGATGCCTCAAACAAGCAGGAGTGAAACTAAATATTTAGCTCAGATCCCAACACCAACATTGTTAGCTTCCTCCATTTTTTAAACCTTGATAAATGAACAAGTCTTCTTGCAGTGATTCTATATTGCCATTCTTTTCAGGCCTAAATCTGCTTCCCATGATAATGTATCATTTTAATGGGGAAAATTCCTCAGTAACCTCATTTATATTGTCTGGCATCTTTGAAATTCTTGGTGATAGTCCTAGGGGAAAGTACTTCTTTCGATATGAAAATTATTTCAGGAATTTTTCTCCAAATATCCAAAAACTCACAACCTTTACTTGCTTTTAATCATAAAATTTTAATGAAGCATTTTTCTTTATTAACCTTAGTGGATTAGGTGGCTGAGTGATTAAGATGATGGACTACTTATTCGCCTTAGATTTTTAGTTCAGAATTTCTTCACACTTGAAATAGTCTTCTAGTTTGTCTTAAGGTATTGTGTAAATATTTTAGTCAACATTATCTTTTTTCATTTTACTTTCTGATTAACAACAGATTTACATGAACTGAATTTTCACTGATTTTTTTGAAAACTCATAACTTGATTCTTAAATTTTAGTTTTAGTCAGTGTTTTCTATAAATGCCTTTCTCATCTCATTTCATTAAACAATTAGCTCTCCACTGTTGCAGCTTAAAGACTATGGAATTCAACCTATTCAGTCAGTGCATAAATTGGATCAAGCACTCCTTCGTGCTAAGAGTTATTCATTGTCCTACACTTGCAACTATCAACATAGCAGAGGAGATTTCTGCTCCTTCAGAGGTAGTATTTTGATGCAGAGGGGCTTGCCTGGTAAATCGGTTGATTAAAGCACATGATTCGGCAAAGTCAATATAGCTACTTTCTCTTTGTTCAGTGAGAAGAGAGATTTGTACTAATAGTATTTAGACAAGATGTCATATTTGCATCTTTTACGGTAAACAACTACTATGAAGACAACAATATGCAATGTATTAATTATTGTAACTGTCCTACTATACTGTTGTGAAAATGTCTTATTGCTATTTCTTTTCATTATAAATAATAATAAAAAATAATAAAAAAACAAAAACAAACATATACTATGCTAGGTATATACATTGTACCAAATAGTCAAGGAAGTCTTTCTTAAAGAGTTAACATTGAAACTGACATCTTAAATTTTAAACTATGATTTAGTTAATGTCATAAATCTTTTCCTTTTTTATGTCATTTTGTTTTGTTTCTTTTCTTGGCCTTTCTCATTAATGTCAGCATTAATATAATAATAATAATAACATTATTATTATTATTATACATTTAGAAATTTTCATGTTTTGATGTTCAGTGTATAGACTTTGAGGATTACAGTACTATAATCAGTACCCAAAGGAAGATGCAAAACAATTCAACCAATTCCCCCAAAATTTCTGTTGGTGCCATGATAGTTATCACCCACAAATCCAGCGTATGAAAAAGTTTACATTTTCTCATAATATAATTTACATTTCTAGAATTCTAGGTCGTTATAATCATAAAATATGTATCTTTTACTTCTGATATCTGTCACTTAACATATGCATTTGAGATTCGCTAAAGATGTATGTATGTCATTAGCTTGTTCTTTTTATTGTTGAGTAGTACTGCATGGTTTCGATGTGCTATAATTCATTTAACCATTCATCAGATTAGGATAGTTAGATATTACCTCCTTATGGTTTGTGTCTAGAGGTATCCCTTCCAAAGCCTCATACAGTCAAAGAAATGATTCAAAGGTGGCTCAATCTAGAGTGTGCAATGGATTTATAATGTACTGGGATTAAATGTGTTAGAATTAAAGGTGGTTGATTGCTGGGTGACAATACTGATTGCAATGGCTCCTCGCTAATCCCAGGACTGGTACCATGTAAAGGACAGACAGAGCCCCCTCTCCTGTGCTTCTATCTAATTGCTCTTGCTGTCTTCCACAGTCATGAAGTTTTCCCTCTGCCTTGTGCCTAGCCACTTTGGAGCCAGCTGACTATGGACTGAAACCTCCACAAACTGTGAGCTAGATAGACCTTTCCCCTTTAACTTTGGGTGGGAAGTATTTTTATCTCATTAAGGAGAAAAAAAGTAACTAAGGCATCCTCATTCTAAACAATAATAAATAAGGACATTAAAACATTTGGCTGTAATTTGTGTGTGAAGACAGGTTTTCATTTCTCTTAGTTAAATAGCTTTGGGTAAAATTATTGAGTTGCACAGTAACTGTGTTTATAACACATCCCATATCACTATTGTTCTTAATCTCACCAGCTCTGTAATGGTGTTCCAGCTGCTGTGTGTTCTTGTATAGACTGGATATTTCCAGGTGTTTGTATTAGTATTTCTTAGTTTCAATTTTCATTTTCCTGGTAATTACTAAATTTTAGCATCTTGACATTATACTTGTCAACCTATCATCAATGAAGGTCTTCTTGCTAAAATGTCCTTCAAATCCTTTGTCTTTTTATTTGGTGCTGTGTTTCCTTAAATTCATTCTTATTAAGTATGTCTTATTAAGTATTTCACATTACTTATACATGATAAATACATGTCTTTTATGTTTCATGTGTTTTTCACTTAATCTTTCCTAGTCTGTGGTCTTTCTGTTTTCTTAAGTTTGTTCAGAAAATAGCATAATATTTTATAACTAAAATATATTTTATTTTCAATTTTATAATCTTTGATCTTATATATGTCATATTTTGCCATCTTAAATTTATATTTGTCAACAATCCTCTGAGAAATATTTCCCATATTGTTCAGTTACCTTGTATTTATTTTTATAAAGTTCCATGAAAAAATTTCAAGGGTTAACCTAAAAATGAAGTTTTCCCAGCCAGAATGCAATGTATCACATATATTTTTACATCTCAATTCAAGACAATACAACCAAGCTGGGCCTGGTGGTGCACTCCTGTAGTCCCAGCACTTGGGAGGCTGAGGCAGGAGGACTTATGTAAGATCAAGACCAGCCTGGGCTACAAAAGTGAGTTTAAGGCCTGCCTGAATTTCATAGCAAGACCCTGTCTAACAAAAAAAAAAAAAAAAAAAAAAAATTCAAGATGACACAACGAAATATTTATCAAAAATGACTTTTTTTTTTTTAAGGGAAGAGCTGGCAGTATAGTTCAGGTAAGTTCAGGGGCCAGAGTTCTAGTCCTGGCACTGCCCCTGGGTGCACAGAGCCAGAAATGGAGTTCTGGTGTGGAAGTACATGTCTGTAATTCCAGCAGTACGGAGGTGGAAAACAGAGATCACCACGAGTCCAAGCTGTGTAGCTATATCTTGCAATTTTAACTTTTTTTAAAAGAAGAATTGTACATGTTGTATATTGATTGGAAGAGTAAAGTACATTTTTCTTATTAAAATCCAATGAATGTAATTAAACAAGCAACATTATAAACATTCCAAAGGATGCACAAGAGAAAAAAAGCTTCTTTAGCTTTCTTTAATTTACTGGAAATAGCAGTTTCTACAAAATAAGGTTATCATAAGTTCTTGGGAAGTCTAAAATCAGAATGGGGAATACCAGTCAATTTACTCCAAATCTATTCTGTGACAGAGGTTAATGATCTTTAGAAAATAGAAAGCTATATACATAAGCTCTGGACAAATCTTTGCATAAACTTTCTTATTTTCTGCTTGTTCTCCAGAATACTTACTTATCTTTCAAAAAGTTAAGTCATTTCTTTCTCAAATATCTTTCCCCCTCCTTCCTTACCTACTAAGATGGTACAGAAATTTCAAATCCTTGTGATTTTTTTTGAATTAATCATTACAAAGACCTTCCCAGCCTATTTATGTATTAAAAACACACTTTAAGACTTGTTTTCTGCTGCCAAAGAAATTTTCAAGATTTTTGAATATGCAGATGATGTCCATTGTAGGTCATTTATGAGAAGCTATTCTTTTTCTTTAAAGTCTATTTGGTACAGAGTCTCACTACACAGGTTACACTCATAGTGATCCTCCTGTTTTCAGCCTCCCCAGTACCAGGATTCAGTGGCCAACTCAGCATACCTTGGGGGGAGGGCCGGCATGGCATGTGGTGCTGAGGTTCAAACACCAATCCTTCCCCTTGCTTAACAGGCACGAAGTCTGCTGAATTATTTTACTATTTACTAGATACTATTTTACTATTTACTAGATATTATTTGAACATATTTACTTAGACAAAACTCATACTTAAGGCGCTACAATTTTTCTTCTTCAAGATGTGTTTTCTGCTAAATAGCATTTTTGTCATATATTCAAGCGTAATACATCTTAAGTATGAAAAGAATATTGATTCTCTTTTTCCCAAGAAACAAGAAGTTTTAGAGTTGTTCAGGAATTGAGTCATCTAATCAATTGCATTTATTTTAAAGATGTGCTTTCAGGATCCAGAAACGTTAATGATTTATTGAAATTTGAAAAATCTTAGTAGAGGCAGAGCTACAGGAACCAAATCTCCTTCATCTTTTTCCACATCACGTTACTATTTATCTCGCAAAATAGGAAGGGAAGTAGAGTAAGTATACAGTGTGATACGAAGAGCTTCAGGAAAGCAAGGGCTGTTTTCTAAATGAAGAATAATAGGTACAGAGATCAAGGGAGCTCTCTTGTAGGGTGAGACTAGAAGGGCACAGTAATCACGGCAGATAGGGGAAGGTGTAGTGGAAAGGAATGAGAGACACAAACTTAATATTTTTTACTAAAGCACTTGCAAATTATTTGTCTTCCTTGATATTAATTTCATTTTTCACATATCATACTCATTCTAGTTTAATATATCACAGCAATAATATATATTCATGTGAAGAAAAATAGTAAATTGTACAAAAAGACAGAGATATTCTCTCATCTCTTTCATCCAAGAAACAAGTCCATAGAAAATTTATATGTTAAGCCAGGCGTGGTGGCTCACACCTGTAATCCCAGCACTCGGGAGGCTGAGGCAGGAGGATCCGTGCGAGTTCGAGACCAGCCTGGGCTACAAAACTGAGCTCAAGGCCAGCCTGAACTGCATAGTGAGACCCTGTCTCAAAAAGGCAAAAAAAAAAAAAGAAAAAAAGAAGAAAATTTATATGTTAGTAATTATATTCGCATCCATTATCAGTTGAAGTGTTAGAACCATATTTCTTAATATCATAATTGGGTAGTTCGAGAATGATTTCCCTTTATGCTGGATAATACAGTTCATTACACTCATCCCTCACTTTTACATTCAGTCCCATTCCATAGTCTACACTTCAGTGGTTCTGAGAAAGAAGTGATTGTGTCCATGCCAGTGCCCATTTAGTGAGACTCAGGCCACTTAGTCATGATAATCACTGAATTCTACTGACACTGAATGAATGAAGCACATGTATACTGCTGACCTCTTACAATGTGTAAAATAGTGCATAATGGCACAGGACTAGTCCTCTCTGAAGGTCCAATTTTATCCTTGTATGAAACCATTTTTTAAAATTTATTTTTTTTACATATAGTACAGAGTTTCAAAACCAGAAAAATTTAACAATGGTTATATTACATATTTTCATCATCAGATCAGTTTAGATTAGTAGATATCAGTGTAATATGAAACCATTTTTAGCATTTCAACATATATCATTTTAGAAATATAATAATTCAGATTCATCAATAATTTTTATAATTCATTTAAATAATTTTACGTTGTTGTATAATTTTTTCATTCTTCTTCCTATTATAATTTCATTAGGCATGTATTATTTGTTAACTAGCTCAAAGAACTATTATTTATAGGATTTAATATTCACAACAATAATAATAATGATACTGATTCAGTTAAGGATCATGATAGAGATTAAAATTATTGGGTTAGAAATGGGAAACAAAACTATCTTTTTTTTTTTTTTTTTTTTGGTCTTTTTGAGACAAGGTCTCATTGTGCAGTTCAGGCTGGCCTTGAACTCACTTTTGTATCCCAGGCTGGTCTTGAATTCATACTGATCCTCCTGCCTCAGCCTACCAAGTGCTGGGATTACAGGCGTGCACCACCACGCCCGGCCTAAAACTATAATTTTTTAAAGAATGCAAAATGCTAAAAAGAAAAAAAAATCATTAGAAACTATACAAAATTCTATTAAACAAAGTAATAAGAGTTCAACAATGGTTGCTGTGTTGCATGATGTTATCTTCAAATTAGTTGTTTAAGTTAACAGATATAAACCTGCAAAATTGGTTTAAAAAGCAAACTAACTACAAGAAGCTATAGAAAATTAAAACGAAAAAAATTTAAGCATTAACTACTCCTTTCAAAAGATTAGTAGAAATTGACAGTACAACGATCCACATTATCCTGCATTTATGCCTAAATACATTTCTCCCTTCCTTCTTTTGTCCTTTTCTTCACCCCAGTTTTTCCTTTCCATTGAACAAAATTTTTCCCTTTCACTGTGCCTTTCAGATTTTGTTTACTCTTTCAGGTGCTCATACTAGCAAAACAATATGATGTGGGTCTGGTTTCTTTTACTTAACAATACAGCATCTAGTCGCATACATTTATCTATTTATTTTTTATTACTTTTAATAAGAAATAACAATGCAACGGTTTCAAAACACATTAGTAGTACTTTCCCAGTAATTGATACAATGCATATTGTTGTCCTCCTAGTAGTTATTTAGAGCACAAAATGCACACATACTTTTTCTAATCATTACTGATACAAAAATTTCTTCTCAATGATCTAACAGAAAGTAGTCGTGTACATAGTCCAATATTCCATAATTGTAGTGGGTTACTGGCAGAACTGGCAGTGTTGGCAGCTGTTGATTTAACCCTTTTACAGCCTAGCATACTAATCCAGTTTTACTTTTTAATGCCTCATGATTAAAAGCCTCAAATTTTTCTATTTTGTAACTGAACAATACTCCGTTGTGTAAAACTACTTAACTTTTTTGTCCATTCCTCAGTTGATGTCCATCTGGGTTGCTCCCAATATTTATCCATGACTATTTGTGCTTCTATAAATACAGGTGCACATGTATGATGATTTCAGTTAAAGATACCTCGGAGGGTAATAGCTGTTTTGAATAGGACCTTCAATGCTAGCTTTTAAAGAACAAAACATTTAGACAGCCATAAAATACCACCTATATATTACTATTTTATTTTATTATTTTAAGGAAAAACCACCTTTCCAATAGCAGAGTGGTTACCACTTTAATCAAATACTTAAGTATTTGGAAAACTTCATACTATGTGCCTATTGATGTCATGCAGCTTGGAAGAGTTCACATCATCTTATCATTAAAAAGTGAGAAATGCAAGTAATGAGAAATAGAAACTAATCTAGGTTCTCTGACATGCTCAATATTATGAATGAGCAGATGTGGACACCAGTAAGAGTAGGGATCCTCTTTTAGATTGAAGAAGTCCAAGCAAACATGATTATCCTATGTAGTGCATAAATGTCAATTGAAAATTTATTATGGCTACCCAAAATATCCTTTACAGCTGTGGGAAAGTTCTAATCAAAGGTCAGTCAGTCATTACATGTGGGGGGAATTTGGACAAGATTTGAACATGGGCATAGCATGGATATGAGATACTACTATCTTATCAAGGTGATACTTGTTGAAGTTTTGTAAGCCAACTCTCAAACTTTTAAGAGATTAACGGAGAAAAATGTACACAGTAGGGCCAGTGAGATACCTCAGCAGGATAAGCACACACTTAAGCAAGCTCAGTGACGGGGTTTGACCCGTAGCACCACATGCTACTCTAGCCCACTCCTGGGTACACTGAGCTGGTCATAAAGTCTGGGTGTGGTGGTGCATGCCTGTAATCAAAGTGGTGAAGAGGCTGGAAATAGGAGGATTACTAGGGGTCTGAGCTGAGTAGTGAAACTCTGTACCAAATACATAACAATAACAACAAAGAGCCCATAATATTCTAGCAAATAATTTTTATATGGTAGAACAGAGGAAAAAAATTATATCCAGGGAGAACAAATAGAGCAACTGTGACAAGAAAAATTACCAGTTAATGAGTAGAGATAAAAGGGACATATGGTTTATTTATTCTCTTATTGTCTATGCTTCACCACAGCTATTAATTTTTCAAGCTAACACCAAAAACTATGTATATAATGGCGAGAGCTTGTGAAAAATTCTTAGATATTTTTAAGAAGTGGATTGCATAGAGGGGCATGATGGCAAATCCCTGAAACTTAGGTCTTCAATACATTAAGGGGTCTGTATTTCTCATGCTTCTTTTTCTCTGTTGTATAAATACTCCTAACATATTTTAAAGCACAAAGTATAGAAATACGAAGAGATATTGCTGTAGCAATGGAGCTGAAATGGTGAGGTGGGTGGGATCTTCCTATTGGAAAGCTTATAACACTCTAGTGGTGTGACTGGGTGGGCCGAGACGTCACATGAGGTATTAGATTTAGTCTGTCACCCCTTTTTCTCCTGTGCTACTCTGCTAATACACTTTGCGACATTCTGAATTTCACAGTGTTTCTGTGCCTTGTCCTTCTCCCATGATGCCTCAGCCTTGAAACCAGCCAATTGTGGACTGAGCCCTCTGGAATCATGAGTCAAATGATTTGTTAACCAATAGGGATGGTCGAGGCTGTAAAACTGGTTTATGAAAGAATTTTTGAAGTTTTGAAGAGGCAGGCCAGATAACCTCTAGAATACTGTAAGCAGACTTGATGGGTGATTTGGGCCAGAGTTCAAAAGAACAGAATATTGATAGGAATGTAAAGAGAAAAGGCCGCATTTATGGAGCTTTAGGGAAGAATGAAGACTTTCTTGGGTGCTAAACAAGAGCTGAAACCTCTCATATTCTTGCAGAATCACTGTCTATACTTTGCCTGTGTATTGAGACTGAATGAGACTGAGGCATCTTTCTATTTCTCCCTGTATAAAGTACTTTGTTTCTTCTTAATCTCCACAGAAACCACATAACTTTTGGCCCCAATTTTACACATGGCTCCTTTTGGGTTCAAAAATGAGTTTATCAAAAGTTTCTTCTCTACTATTTGGTTAATTTTCACTCTCAGTCTCGCTAAAAGCAGATGGCTGTACTGATGCCACAGCCTAAACATTGAGCTCCACCAGATAAATTAGATAAACTGCTAATTTCTGTAGAGTTGTTTTTATGATGTGAACCTTTGATAAAGGGATGAGAAACAAATTTTCATTCTATCATGTTAAAATAGTACAATTACCAACTCAATTTCTCATTTAAGAGGGTAAATTAAAAATAATTTTGCCACTGCATGAAAGTATAATGCCAAGTTTTGAGGTTTCATTAATCATCTTACAGATTAGCTGTCCTTTATAATTTTTGTAGAAAGGTAAGAATAAAAGAAATATCACATTAAGTAAAAGAAGTAATATGATATAATAAAGTATAATAATTCATAACTTATCATTAGTTGCCAAAGTACACATTATTTTGTGAAATGGTGGTTCTAAAATATTTTAAATTTCTGCCTATTACTGAAAATTTCAATGGATAAGACAGGTACTTTGTTCTGATATTGATCTATTTGGGACTTGTATTTGTTGTTAACCTTTCCAGGTATTACAATATTTTATATGTTATTATATCTTGTGCATTTACAACTTTTATGGCTTTTTATATTGGGTCAACACATTTTATAAGGAAAAGGAATTCTTCATGCTGAACCTTGAGTTTCTCTTAGAACTCATTTAGTTACTGATTTGGAATTTTAAACACATACTGATTTCAACATTAACTCAGAATGTCGTAGCGTATTAGACTTGCAATTACAATAAAAGATAACAGTTTCTTTCCTTTTATATTTAAATTGAAAATACTTAAACTACACAGATTATGAATTTACCTGGAATATAGCAAAGCATGAATTTTATTTGGTTGAAAAGCTTACATATTTATAATGAAGCAATAAAGAATATTACATTCTATGCCTCTTACTTTAAATAAAACAAAATAACTTCAGTAATCTGATCAAGGAAAACTAGATAAACAACAACTTTCAATGGCATTGTACTTTTTAATCTCTTTATGCTTACTACCACATTTAAATTGCTGTTTGTCACAGCAAAAAACTACTCTTGTTTTACACTTCATGCAAAACTATGAAGATATTATCCGATTATGATAATATAAGTAAATTAATTTCCTATTTTTTAAAGATCTGTAGTTGTGTTACCTATAGATATCACAAGCTTAAGAGATCCACAGGTCTCTTTTTCAAAAGTTGTTCCCATAAATATATTCAAGAAACAGTCCATGGATTTCACATCTCTTTAAATTATTTTGACTGTATTTTCAAACAGATGCCCTCTACTACTAGTTTATTTCTCTTCTTGATACATTTTCTTTTGTATAAAATTAGTTCGTCTTCTTGGTCTTTCTAGTAAAGCTGCTATATAGAGACACCTGCTGGGAAATAAATGAACAGAAGAAAATCTAACCCTGAGCTTTGGAATCAAAAAATGCTTCCCTCATACCATTTAAGCATGATTTCTTCCAACAGTATATTCTGCATCAGAGTACATTTTCCTGTGGAATATATCAAAAACACTTACATCTGGAGCTTTGCTATTGATCTAAAAATCACCACTTGAGCAAGTAGTTTCATAAATCTTTGTAGAAGAATATATGCCATATTCAATGATTGTGTATATATGAAAGTGGCAATAAATCTATTTCAATCAAGTTGTTTATTAGATTCTTTCTGTTTAGAGACATTTTAGACAGCTTTTTTCAGAATGATTAGCACGTGCTTGTTTCCTATTTTCCCAACTCAACTTTTATTTACTACGCCACTTAAGCCAGGAAAAGTTACATCTTTCATGCAAATATTCTTCATTAAAGAAAATAGTCTCTTGAAAATTTTTCTGAATAAAACTTTGTGGCTAGTGTTAGCCTGAGTTTCTAAAATGTAAGCTAGAGATATAAAATTTAAAAATTGAGTGTAATTTTAATATTACATTGAATATTATAATATCAATCAGATATTCTAACTTTGTTCCAAACCAAAGGCAGGCCAAGCTTGGCTTCTTCAGCATCATGTTGGTATTGCATATATTACAAAATTATAAGACACAAAGATGATGTAGGTGTATCTGATTCCTTGGGTGATTTTAACAATTTCATTTATATGCTCTGCTTACTATCAAATAGGAGGGAAAGACGATAGCCAGGTCTTGGAGGGTTGCCACTACAGTGGTTCTCATGTGATAGCCACCATAATTCACCCAAACATGGACCAGTCATGTGTGGAGAATGGATGATGGCAGGGTTTTCAAGCACCTGCTCAGTGCTCCCTACCAGATAGGTAGAATGCATTATATGGTGAAAAACTGATATCCAGTCACCAGCCATGTGGCAAAGATGCTGACAATTGTTCAGAAAGCAATGAAACATGATTCAAAATGGTGAGAGCATTGCCTAATTTCAGAAAAGAAGGGAGACACATTAAGGAAACAGTAATGAAAAATAAAATACCTTTTATACTTGATATTACATGACCTTAAAAATGTACCTTATCTTAGTCTAATACATGAATCCTTTTCAGGACCTCCAACAGTACACTACAAATGAAAATAGATTAAATGTTAAGAACATAAATTCCAAAAACAAATTCAAGTTTATTCTTCTGCACTAAGCAGCTGATGCAAGGTCATTAGCCACTCTGAGTAGAATTTTCTTCATTAGCACAAAGAAGTTGATAGCACTATAGGGATGACTGATGTTAAACAAAATAGTGCATATCAATAATAAGATATGGGACATGCTAAGCATTCAGGTAACATTAATAATTTAATGTTGACAGTTATAGGGAAATTTTCTTTAAATCATTGGACACATCTTTTCTATTATTTATATGGAACTATAATGACATTATTGTATATATCCTTTGGAAAAAGTTGGTAACAAGAATCGTAAGTAATGATGCTTAGAACATGAGAAAATCAGACCGAAGAATGCAACACTGCAGACACAAATTTGAAGTAGACTGGCATTACATATTCCATGTGTTAATTTCAATGAAGTTCAAATTCATAAAATCCATCACCTTAAAAGACCATACAGAAAATTAGAATGCTGGCACATTGATGGAAATACATGGCAAACAAATGAAAGAAATTCTGGAGAAAACTCTAAAACAACTGTAGGCGCATCATGATGTGAATCACAGCCCTATTTTCTGCTATGAGACTTGAGTTTGAGAAAGTTATTAATCTAGGATAGTAGATTAAAAAGAAAAAGTAACAAGTCAACAATTTCAAGTTCAGCATCTTACAGGACATTGGCAGAATCCACTATGAGTTCTTCTGTAAGGAAACAAAACCAGACTTCAGAGGTTTTGTTTTTAGTTTGCATGTGCTTTGGACATACAGAAAAGAGGAGCTTAGGAAAAAGAACTGTTTACTTAGTGTAATATTTAGCCATATTGTTTTCTTCCTTGACAAGCGAGAGAATAATGTACATTTATCATCTGCCTGGACATTAATATAATGCCAGTAAGTATGCTCAATATGTACTTCGGTTCAAGTATTAGTGTTAGACAGACACAAAGTTAATGATAAATGGTGATGAGCATTAAAATAGATAGAAATATAAGCATAAATAAAGACATAGATAAAGTAAAAATGAACAGAGACAGGTTTTGGTGGCATGGAGCTTCACTGTCTCCCGAAGGCCATGTGCTGAAGACTCAGCGGTTCAACAGTAATGGCATTAGAAGTATAATGGAACCTGAAAGAAGTGGGATCTGTTTGCAGGGCATGAGGTCTTTGGAGATGGGCCTTTCACAAGGAAAGTGAAGCCCTAGTACTCTCCTCTCTATTTGCCTTTCAATTGCCATAAACTAAGCAGCTTTGTTACATCATGCCCTCCCCAACGTGATATCCTACTGCGCCACATGCTTAACGCAAAGCGATCAGCTGATCATAGACTCAACCCTCAAAAGCTGTGCGTGAAAGTGCGCGTCTCCTTCGCATCAGCTGATCACTTCAGTGACAGAAATCTTATTACTGCACAGCGTTGTCATTAAGTATCAGTTTATTCACATGGGGAAGGAGAAGATGGGGAAGATAATAGATGAGATAAGAATCAGAAGGAGAATACATCAGAATCTAAAATTAATGAAGTTTAACAGGAAGAACAATGTTTTGGAAATTTTTGTAAAGATATTATTTTGGAACAACTGTTTTTCTTTAAAAGTAGAAGGTAAATAATAAAATAATAATTTAGTGTTCTGCTTATTACTATAACTAAGCATTTTTCTTGCAAGCACCTTAGAAGTTGGACCCAGATAGAAGCTCCACTGAACTTATTATTGTCCCCTGAAGACAGCAGGAATCGAAATCAGCTAAAATATAAGGCTCAGGGTAACTTTTGGGCTAGTAATAAAATTCATGGTGCTTAAACTTCTCACTTCTAATGCATATTTTACAAGTCTCAGAGGGAACCTCTGAAACTCATAATTTCCCCCTTTTCTCATTACTGTATTTGATGCACTTTCAAAGTCTAGAAGATGCCTTTAGTACTTTGTATAGCATGGTAAATTTCTATCCAAGAGAATTGAAAGTTATTACAGAATAGATTCTATCGCAACAGTCAACTTTGAATTGTTGAACAGGAAGACTGGCGGTAAAATGTGTCTAAGACGTCTGGGTGTGACATCAGAATGAGCTAGCTATCAAACCAATACTGTGGTGCTGGCTTTTGTCACATGATCTCTCTGATGAAATAAGAGTGCTTCTTTACTGTTAAGTATTTTAAACTCTTTAAGTAAAGTTTTCTATGGTCATTACAACCTATTAGCATGAAAGAGCATTAAGCTTGTTGGTCTATGAAGAGATAGGTGCATGACCTTTTTTCCATCGCAGTCAACCCTGAAAAAATTACCAAAGATCAAGGAGAAACATAGAAACGTTTTATGTAGCAACCAACCTATTAGGAAATATAACAAAACTTCTCTATTTTGTTTCAGTATTTTTATTCTTTTGGAACAATACAAGCTGACACCAATTTTAGTTTTTCTGATCATATTTCACCAATCTGTATGATAGAAATAAATGCACTGAGACTAGGATTTAAATTATACAAATTTTAAAATACTCATATAAGCAAAATCTTTCCAACAACATTGCACACAAACATATTTGCTTTTGCATTTGGGGTTTGTATTCAATAGGAAAAACTACATTAAAGTTGATTTCTTTAATCTTAATTCTAATGAAAAAATACATTTACTGGACATTTATGTTGATTTAGATCTGAAATGATCTCCAAAACTCAGTATCAGAAGAAAACTTTTGAAAAGAGATTGCTTTGTTGAGCTGTACTTCCTTCATGGGTTAGTCCATTGGTGGTTTTAGAGATGAATGTATCCTTGGGAGCAGGGCCTGATCTGAGCAGTAATGTACCTGGGCATAGGACTCAGGAAGGCAACAAGCCCTTCTCTTCCTCCTGCCTGGCTGTTGGGAGGCAAACAACTTCCATCCAGCGGGCCCTTTCCCCAGGCAATGATGGCCTGGGAGACAGCCAGGTCTGGCTCAACCCTTCTGATGTCATGAGCCAAGTAACTACCTCCTCCTTAAATTGCAGGTGTTGGGTATTTTGTGCCAGTGATGGAGAAGTGACTCATACCCTATAGAATGATGTGTGAGCAGTTATTGTCTCTCAAATGTTGAATACTTTGTTTCACTTTTTGCTTTTACTCCTGAAAATTCAGCTGCTGTTTAAGTTCATCTGCATTTCTTGCCCACACACAACATTTTATATCTAAATTGTTTAGTTTTGTGATTGTTAGGTGAGGATGACTTTCACTTCTTTTTGAGATCCACTGGACTCTTTTGTCTTAGTATGAGAGAATTTCTTCAGTCAGTTCTAGGACATTTCCAGACAGTTTGTAGTCAAATGTTGACAGAGTTCTTGAATTTTCACTGTTGTATCTCCCTCTGCAACTACTCAATCCTTCTCATTTTAAAATAATTTTTTTCTATGGTCTTTTACAACAATTTCTCTTAATTTGTGTTTCAATTTACTAACTCTCTCCTTCACTGTGTCCATTCTGCTACTAAAAATGTACATCAGGGTTTTAGCTTCAGTTGACTTTTTTAGTCATATTTTACAGCTTATTTTTTAGAAATACTTGCAAATTTTATTTGTTCTCTGTTAAATATGGGAGCTATTAATAATGTATCATTTGTATATGATCACTTCAAACTTTAAAGACATAATTCTTATTTCTCTCTTTTCAAATTTATTTCCAGTTAATTTTGCCTGCTTACTATGTAAATTTTCTTTCTGCTATATTATTTTCTCAGCAGCTAATTAGTACAAATTCTTTTATGCTAACTATAGCCTAGAACTTTAGAGATGATTCCCATTGCTTCTGTGAAAGACAAGAGAATGCCACAAGTCTGGGGTCATTGAACGTGAATTTCTGGCTTAAGAACTTGGAATACATTTAGATAAGGCCAACATTTCACTCCATTTGTAAAAGGCAAGCTTTGGCAAACACAGAATCTATACCATGAATTTAGCCTATCTCCTTCCAATTCACAGATTTATTTGGTGGCATCTTCGTCCTGAGATAATAGTCTTTCGGAGTTCCACTTTCTTTGGTAAAGTGTTTCTTATCAAAGACTTTGACCTTATCCTTTGCTCCTTACAATCTTTGACCTGAAATGGAAGCAACAACTAAGTTGAGTTTCATTAGATTTAACAACTCTCAGTGGTCTTCTTAGCTCTGTTAGTTCCTACATTCTTTTAGATGATTGTCTGTTGACCTCTGAAATCTTCTCTATGATTTGTTTAAAAGAATCTTGAGGGCTGGAGAGATGGCTCAGCGGTCTAAAGCATCTCCTTAAGCAACCTTAGGCAACCACAAGGACCGAGGTTCAATCCCCCGCACCACATGCTGCGCCAGCGCCTCCCCTGGAGCAGGCTGAGCCGGCCATAACATAAAAAATAAAGTAATTTAAAAGAAGAAGAAGAAGAAGAAGAAGAAGAAGAAGAAGAAGAAGAAGAAGAAGAAGAAGAAGAAGAAGAAGAAGAAGAAGAAGAAGAAGAAGAAGAAGAAGAAGAAGAAGAAGAAGAAGAAGAATCTTGAAATAGATTCTCTAACATGTTTAAATGTTGGTTGCAATTTGGTCCAAATCATCTATATTGATAAACATGAGCAGAGACCACTATACTTCCTGTTCTATTACTATTGAAAGTCAAAATACTTTAATCAAATAAGCTCCTTTTGCAACAACTCAAACAGGAAATTTTAGAAGGAAAATGAAAGGAAACAGTCAAAATTGCAAAGTAGGAGTCACAATAACTTTTCTGGAGTGATATATTAAAGAACATCTATGTATTACTGCATCTTTTAAATTTAGAATATGAAGGAAATTGACTTAAGCACTATTGACATTCTCTAGATTAGGTAACACATAGATTTTTAAGCTTGAGGAAATAGAAACATCCTCAGATGAAACCTATTATATAAAGGCCTTTAGGTATGCTATCATCCAGAAACAGTAGCACTTATTGTTTACTGAATGAACTATGAAGATCAACCACCTTGAATAATATTATATAATTTTGATAACTGTTGTATAACTATACACTTTTCACAAATGTCTCGATAGACCCAAACATATTTTTAAGAAGTTGTACATGGCTACCACTCATGAGTAGTAAATTGAGATCCAAACCCCAGAAATGTAAGTCGAGAGCAGATTGGACTCTTCTGCAGGGACACTGTTTTAATAGAGATCTGTTCATTCTCTCCACAGCAATAGATAAAATTATCTTTTATACGTTGTTCCAAGCTCTTTGTAAACACATGTTGATGTATGTACACGCTTGAAAATTTATTAAAATTTGTTTTTAGACTAAAACAAAGACGCACACATTTTTATTACCTTCAGAATATCAGAATGACATATTGTATTGTTATGTAAGATGCTTTTAAAGAGCTATTATTTATAAAAATATACCTATTCTTAATTTTAAAAAGACAAAAATCTCACTCTTTTGTTTCTTGAATGTATATTTAAAACAAGGCAAGTAGAAAATAATATGAGCAGTCAAGACCAGTTTACATGGCATTATTTATTTTGTCTACGCAATTGCTAAATGATTCTCTCCAATTATGCTGATGGTAAAGCAAAAGAGATAAAAATATTAATAACTGATCTGCTTTGTTAAAAAAATCATTCCAACCTCAGCAATAATCCTCTTAAACAAGTAAAATTCTTACTATTTGTTTTCTATTCTAAGATTTTCTCTTGGACTTCAGCTTGATCCAGTGAGGTTATGAGTGAAACAATATTATCTTAGGATACTTGGAAACAGTAGTTAACCTGGAAACCTAATGAAAATCTCATATAATAAGACTTTCACCATCAGCTAGAATTTCAAGACTAACTTGAGTATTTTCAAATAAAATTAGTTTGATTCCTATAATGAAAAACATTAATGAATACAGCCTATGAAATGATTGATGTATGGCATTACTATTGCATGGAGCTTGATTGATATACTTAGGAGTTACTCAGACAGGGAATCCATACTATGAATAAGATTATTTAAAAATAGTAAAGAAATATGAAAGTAATAAGATATAGAGCGAGCTGAATAGAAGGTGCATAATGCAGCAAAACTAAGCCACTAGAAGAGGTTATGTAAGTATAATTTCCAACTCTGAGCTGAAAATAAGTTAACAGAAATAATTCTTCAACTAAATAGCATCATCCAATTATGAGAAACTAATAAAAACTTGAATAGAAATGCTATAAAATCTGACCAATGCTTGTATGTGCTTTAAATAACATGCCCTCAGTATACACTAAAATATGTTGAACTATTTGTGATTCCAAGAACAATTTGCCAGTCTCTGGGCTTGAGCTCAGATGGGATGATAAGCCATATTTAATTCACAAATGACATGTACTCTGTTATGAGCAGGGGAAACATAAGTCCTTTTCATTTTTGCATGAAACTATACATACAAACTTTGCTAGGTATTTTCAGAAGGAAGAAAAAGAAAACCAGATTATATTATTCTTTCACATCAACTAGAAATGAAACAATAAATTGGAGAAATTTTATTCTTACTATAGCCATATGTTAACTGAATCAAACAAGCTGCTTTAAGATAGCTTGAATGCTTGATTTAACATTCAAATGACTGAAAGAGTTCACCAAACTTATATTCCTTGTTTTCCAAAAGCTTGACACATAGTTTTTCAAACCCATCCAAGCCATTATTAAATGACATGAAAGGTGTTTACTGCTTCAAAAGGCAGCCTACCAGAATATTGCTTTTCTCCCCTCTGAGCTACACAGTTCTTTAAATGACACTTTCTATAAATGCTATATCCTTTCTAATAAGAAGCAATGCTGTGGTCTCAGAGAAACTTCATATATTGTGACAAATCCTTGGGCCTCTGGGCTGTTTATCCAATGCTGACCCTAGCCTGGATGCTTCTCCATATCTATATTTCCCTCTGAGTAGCTCATCTTTGTTCACAAAATATATATTTGCACATGTGTAAACCCCATTTGAGAGGGTTATTGTGAGTAAATTTAGCCCATAAGGTCTTTCTGATCATCCTCAAATGAAGATAAAACTGCCTCAATTTCCCACTACTCCTACAGCTCCTCTCCAGAGTAAATTCTTCACTGTTTTTTTTCTTTCTTTCTTTTTACCTTACAACACACAGAATTTAATTGAAAACAAAGAAAGGAATTTAAGATGGGTTACAACGTATTGGTGAATGAGCATTTGTGAAGTCACTTGACAGAAGACAACGTAGTCTCATGTAAAGCAAAGTAGAACGTCTGTATCACATTTGTTCTCATGAAATCTCTAGCTTCCTCACCTATGTGCACCTCTACAATCCAATTCTCATCTCTTGTTCTTCTTTTAAATCGGCCCAGGAGTACCTGACACTTCCCTCCAATGGCAAATTTACACTGCCTTCTTCCATACCTCTCCTCTTCTTTCCCACTCTCCACACACGTAGTTCTTTAATGTGATTTTGAAATCTACAATCACAGAATGACTATTCTTGTAAATTGAATGCCTTTCCAACTTTACCAGTAAAATAGAAGCTATTTAAGTAAAATCCTTTCCCTTCTTTCTGAACACTTATCATTCACATTCTTATATGGTGACAATTTTCGTTGCTTCAGCTTATGTTGATGTCACACTAAGCAGTGTTCCTGACCACTCAGGTCTATCCGCCCACATGGTTCCATCTACTGCTTCATCCATTTCTCCTCACTTTATCAAATAGCTTCTTTTTTTGGATAAAAGAGCCTCTAAACATCACCTCTGCAAACATTTGTCTGTTTGCCCCATGCTTAAATCCATCAATAACACCCCTTCTCAAATGAAGAGCAATATCCTTTAAACTGTCTTCATCACAAAGTCAATACCTTGACCCATACACAGATCTTTTCAGATTTCCCAAAAATGATCTCCTAAGTATATATGTCTTTTGGTCAACCTTGTTTTCAATTCTGTGTCTTCATGGAAATCATATAGAGGTCAGTACCTATCTTTCCTCAAGGAGAATTAACCATTACATCACCTAATATTCTTTAGTGCATTGCTTATTATGCTATTTTCATGATTACTTTGTTTTGGTGGGGAGAGGGTCTACAGGGTGTTTAGGGTCTCGCTGCTAGATCGGAGCAGAAGAGATCTTCCTCTTTACAGCCACCTAAGAGCTGGAATTATGGCACACACCACCATGCCCACCCTCAATTGTTGTCTCAGCGCTTCCCAGTGGTGGTACCTGAACTGAAAGTCTGGGGATTGAACCCCTGTCCCTGAGCCCTTTTACTTGCGTATATACCTTTCCTTCGTTAAATAATAAAATCTAGGGTCAGCCGGATTAAAGTGCCTACAAGCAGGCACAGGTGCCTGGGTTCAATCCATGGGCCTGCCATGTTGCCCCGCCCCCACCCCTTGGGCATGCTAAAACAGCATTAGTGATTGGGTGTGGTGATACACACCTGTAATCCCACCTCTTGAGAGGCTGTAAAGAGGTGGGCCACTACCAGTCCAGTTTAGTATTGAGACCCTGAAAACCCCTAAAATTAAAAAAAATAATAAAATAAAAAATAAAGATGTATTTACTACAGGGTCTACCTGGTCTCACTACACAGATCAGACTTGTAGTGATCCTTCCTGTTTTTCAGTCTCCCAAGCGCTGCGATTACAGGTGCACGCCACTACACCCAGTCTCAATAGCCATCTCAGCGCACTCCAGGGGTGGGGCTCATACTGCAGGCCAGAAATTGGGCCCCAAGCCCATGTGCTTACCTAAGCAGACACTTTAATCTGGAGAAGGAAATAAATCTTTATATTTGATGCATAGCCATATCCCTTCTTTTTATCTCCACAAAATAAGACTTTTCTTATTGACAGTTTTGAAGAAAAGTTGAACATTTACAGTTCTTCCAAGATTTCTAATGGTGAAAAGAATGCGAGTCAACTCAGAAAAGAAAGCTATCTTATAAATTGGCATTGTTAGGCACTTTATCAACACCTATTGGATACTTTCTAAATGTTTCAAAGGGAAATGAAGCATTTAGTTTCCATTTGTCTAGCAAGTGTTCATCACAGTTTTTTTCTGTTTAAAAATATAATGCTCATAGTAATAAACTAGGAGGAAATCTGCCAAATTTAGTTCCTATCTCAATGATTATGTAAAAGATTATTTTTGCCCAGTTCCATGTGAATGGTCATTTCAGCAAATGGCACTCAGATATTAAGAAAGGCTGACTGTCTGCTTCAGTTTGCTGAGTGATATGGTTTTGCTGAATGTAAATAAGCACAATCTTTGTTTTCAAATAGCTGTGAGCAATCATCCCTCATTAATCTCTGAAAAGCTTTCTTTGCCTACATTATAAACCAAAGGCAGTAAGTATTAACATGACTCTCATGTGCTTCCTAACTGACCCTGGGAATGAATTCTGTTCTTCCTATATTCTAGTGCTCTACTAAAATAAAATTAGTCACATAAAATGCTTGGTAGCAGCGTGTTTCTTCCTTAATATGAAAATAAGCAGTGTTTTAAATGCTATGTCTATGTATACTTCATATAGATGAAAATGTCAAATGATAATGGAAGATGACAAGAATTAAATATCATAGTAAATAAAATTTGTGACACTTTCTTTGTTAATCTCTTTCCCTTCATTGACAAAATCACAGAACCCCTTAAATTAAATAAGAGGGGATTGTTTTTGGGTCACAGTTTTAGTAAGGTTAGTCCATTGGCTCCAATGTAGAAATGTCACAATGTCATGGTGCCAGGGCACCACAGAAGAAAGATGCTGAATCCATGGGATCCAGAAAGCACAGGAAAGATGGGGCTGGGAAAGTAGAGACTGCCCTGCAGTGCAACCTTAAGTCAGGATCTACATTATAATAGCACATTTAACTGTGAAATCTTCAATGGATGAATCCACTGATAAGTAGCATGCTTCCGTGATCCAATCAAATTCCATACACAGAGTAAACACACCTGAACATACCCTTTTAAGGGGTATTTCATAATGCTTCTTATATATCATGCTAATTATGGGTAAATAAAATTATATCATGACAAAAAAGCAAACTAAGAAGTCATATTAAGAATATATAAGATTATTTTAGAGATTAACTAACTCATTTAAACTATATAATATTACAACTGAATGTAGAATCACCAATAAGCAAATAGACAAGTTCTTCTGGCTAAGATCAAATGTAAAAGTTTAAGCTAGCAATGTTGGATGTTATAAAGTTTGCAATTTGAAAAGATACTTTACAAATCTCTGAAAAGCTTTTGAGAAAAGCTGTGTCAACTCATGCCTATGAAACTAGAAGAATTATGAAAGAATTATAAAAGGACTAAAAAGAGTTTTAGAAATACTTAGTTTTCTCCCGTCAATTATCTCTTCAATATGTGCTTAGTAATTTTACATAGAAAATGCTTCTTTTACTAATAAAAGAGAAATTTTGCAGGATGTTCCCACATCATTGTTTTCATATTATTCATCTATTAAAAGACCACAACTTGAGAAATGAAATCTTTGGCCATTGTTTTCATTAGGCGCACTAATCTTCACGTACTTGGTACCTAGAAGTGGGGTGGAGGTAAGGAACAAGAAGATCTGTGGAAATACATCTGGAGGCTAATACATCAAGCACAGTTACCTAAGGAATAACTGGAACTCCAGAAGAGTGTGCAGCTAGATAAATAAGGAACAAAGGGTAAGGAGTTCAGCCATTTATGACAAATCTATTGTCAACATACTATTAAACCAAAGTCTTCCCAGTAAATTCACAAATGAATATGTCCATTACCATTGCCACTCAATAAACGGTTCAAAATGCCAGTCATCACAATGAGGTGAGAGGAAGAAATACATAAAGAAAAGGAAGCTAAATTATTGGTTCAATGCTTTGTAAAAAAAAACTTTCTTTAATTTCCACCAAAATACTCCAACAATTCATAAGAGTCCAGCAATGTAGTCAGAAACAAAATCAATTTAGTAAAGCCACCAGCATTCCTATATACCAATAATGAACTCATAGAGAAAGAAATTAGGAAAATAATTCCTTACCCAGTTACACAACAAAGCAGTTTTAACACTTAGAAATTAACCTGACTAATTCAGCTGCCTACAACATTCCCGCCTCTGGAGAAGTAACCCGAACTGCCCTGAAGGTACCATGGATGATGACTGCTCTGGCTTCTTCAGGCTGAAAGAAGGTGTAATTGTGAACCAGCAGTCAGAGATACTCTCCAGAGGTTCTATCTAAAGGTCCTCAGTAGACACCAGGCATTTTTATCTTGGGTAGGAATATAGTTTTGACTCTGGAGGAGACAAATCAAAGAAACTATGAAATAAACATTGATCAAATAATATCAACAGGATAATACAGTCAAAATGATTTTTATCAAGTAAACAGTAATGACTTTAACAAAGATGACAAACAGGGTCTGGAGACTTCACCATTTTATAGGCAGTCAGACAGGGCCAGGCCCTTAACGATGACATGGAAGACAAGGTGGCTTTACAACTACAGACAGCCCCTCCTCTGCTATGCTCCAGATCTCAAAACAAGAGTAAACAAAAGCAACTACATACTTCCTTAAGTGTGGGCATCAGGTATTGATGTGCTAAATGAATATCAATGTATATTGATGCTTAGAATATTAGCCTAGAAAGAGTCACCAGACCAAGCCCAACAGGAATAGACCTTGTTCTATATTCTTGCCTCTTGCTACATGACTTGCTTTCCCTTTGGAGCCCAATTTTAATCAATTACACCTGAGCAATGGTGCTTGTTATCTCATCGGTTGACCACAGCTTTGTCCCACCTCATATCCACCTAAGCCAATTCCCATGTCTTTTCCTCAACCTTAGACCTGCCTCACTACATGGTTTTCTTCTATAAACATCCCCGGAAGAGACAGCTTACTGGAGCTACCCACTCACCCCTCCTGTCTCCTCCTACACCACCTCTGGGTCCCCTGCCTCCTTATAGCTTATCACATATCTTTTATTTTCCTCTTTATTTATGTTTTGAGTTTCTCACATATGAGAAATATTTATGCTTGTGTGTGATTTATTTCACTTAATGCTGTAGTCTCAAATGCATCCATTTTCTAACAAATCACTCAAGTTTGAGTCAAGCAGATAGCTCGGTGAAGAGCCAGCCAGGTAAGCATAAGGACCAGGGTTGGATCCCTGGTACTGCATGTGGTGTGGGTCCCACGTCAGGCCAAACATGGAAGCTGGGCGTTTAGCACACACCTGTAATCTCAGTGCTGAGAGGTGGAGACACGACGGTCACCATGAGTCTGAGCTGTGCAGAGATACCCTGTGCCAAATGAACAACAACAAAGCAAATGACTCAAGTTTATCCTTCTTTATGTAAAGTAGTGGAGTGTGTTCAAAACAGCCATTCCAGTATCTTGAAATGTCTCGTTTCTCACAAAAGTTCTCTAGGGTAGATTCTTACATTTAATTCTTCAATTCGCTTCTACTTGATTTATCTTATGAGATGAGTGGTCTATATTCGTTCCTTTGCAGGAAGGTGACCAATTTTGCAAACACTAATTAATGAAAATTGTTTCCTTTCTACAATGCATGTCTTAGTACTTTTGTCAAAAAAAAAAATCAGATACTTTATGTACATAGGTTTACTTGTACAGTTTCTTAATTCATTTATTGGTCTGTATGTCTGTTTGAACAACATACTTTTTGATTAATATAGCTTTTTTTTACATTTTATCGTAGGTAATATAATGGTTAGCTAATGTTTTATCAGGATAGCTTTGATTATCTGGGAGTTATTGCAATTTCATGTACATTTTAGAATTTTTGTTTCTCCTTCTGTAAAATAAATATCATTGGTATTTTCATAGGGATTTCACCGAGTCTGTATCTGATGAGTAGTGGGGACATTTAAAAAATATTTTTTTCCAATCCTTGAATACAGGCAGTCGTTAACATTTTCTGTTCTCTTCCATTTATATTGTGAATATTTTATAATTTTCATTGTAGCCTCTAATTATAGTAGGCCAACTTAATTAGATTAAGAAATACATCATACATTAGGAAAGTACCATTCTGGGTTCACCTGTGGATGACTGACAGGGAAATAAGCACTCTGAGGGAGGCAGACTCTCCTCAGGTGTGGGTGGCACTAGCCAATAGCCTTGTAGATTGACTGGAATGAAAAGGGAAGGAAACACGTGTGTGCACTGGAGCATGCCAGCCTTCTCAAGTCCAGGCGCCTTTGCTTCCATAGTCTTTGGACATCCATCTCTGTGCCTGCAGTGTCCTCCGTCGAGTTTCCAGGAGTGTGGCTTTAGAGTGGTGCTAACCCTTGGTCCTCTTGTCCTGGGCCTTCCCCTTCTCGGGATGAGTAGCGACCAGGTCCTCCAGCTCTCCAACACACCAAGGGCTTCTGTGGACACTTCTGTCTCTCTGCCTCAGAGCCTGTAGGGCTATTGAAAACATTTCCATATATATACACGTTCTGCTCCTCTAGAAAATCATAAGTAATACGTTTACCACATCTTTCATTGAGTTATTTCTAGATTTTTGTAGATATCTTAAATGAGGTTGCTCCCTTGACTTTTACTTTTTATGATTCATTGAAGGTGTGTAGCAGGGCTATTGATTCTTTTATTTTCAATTTCGTATTCCACAACTTTGCTGAACTGATTTAATAGAGATATTTAACAGAGATAATATGGTTTGCTGTTCATAAGCATGTGTCATCTGAAAATAGTGCCAATGGTTTTGTATTGTTTTTTGTATTTGTGTTTTTTTGTTTTTTTCAAATCTGAGTTTTGCTTTTCTATTCTTTTCTTGCCTGACTAGCTAGGACTTCTGGTACTATGTTGATTGAAAAATGGCAAAATTGTCACTCTTCTGGTTCCAGATTTTAAGTGGACAGCATTCATCTTCTCCTCATCAAATATGCAACATATTGGCTTAATATAAATAGATGATAATAAGTTGAGGTATGCTCCTGCTACATATAATTTGTTCAGTGCTTTTATTATGAATAATACTACATATTATCAGATGCTTTTCTCAACCCACAGGGATTCCCATATTTTATGTCATCTATCCTGTTCATGTAATATGCCGTGTTTATTGATTTGCATGTATTGAACCAAAATATTTTTTAAATTTCTTATTACTTCTAATAAGAAATAACAATGTCGGGGCCCGGCAGGATGGTTCAGTGGTCTAAAGTGCCCACTTAGGAAAGCTTGGGCGACTGCAGGGACCGCGGTTCGATCCCCAGAACCACATGCTGCGCCAGCCCTGCCCTCAGGGCAGGCTGAGCCGGCCATAAAAATAAATAAATAAACAAACAAACAAAAGTTCTGAAACAAGAAAAAATAATAATAATAAAATTTAAAAAAAGAAAAAACAATGTGCCAATTTCAAGACATGTTAGTAGCACATTCATAATAATAATAGATAAAATTCATATTGTTTTCTTCATAGTAGTTACACAGAGCATGGGGTGTAGACATTATAATTTTTCTAATCATTATTAGTACAAAAACTTTCTTCTCATTGAATTAAGAGAAAGTAATTGTATACATAGTCAAATATTCCACAATTGCAGTGGGTTATTGGCAGAACAGTGAGGACTCAGGACATAAGAGAACTTGTGCTATAACATCTTATAACTCAGTGGTTTCTCTAATTTTCTGATCAAGGAGATTATGGGGCTACCAAGGAAAGTATAGTACCAATGTATAGTAAAAAGAGTCACCTAGAGAGAAAAAATTCTCTCAGGCTTTCACAGAGAGTAAATTGGTCAAGCAATGGCTGTGATTCATCCAGACGGCTGACACTAACAACAGTTCTATAAAAACACTGTACATGGTTTCAGAGTAAATCCTGAGGGGATTTAACTGACTTTGAGAGATGCGAAAGTTACATGTTTTGCTATACAGGTCATGGTTAAACTTTCCCTTAGTCACCCAGCAGAAAAGTTTAACCACAAGACATAAACCAGCAAAGACTCAATAAGTAGTATCTAGAAAATGAGAGTAAATATAACTAATAAGGAATATTGTTCTTCTAAACATTTCTCCCAAGAAAGACCCAGGACCACATGGTATCACTAATGAATCATACCAAGTGCTTACATAAGTGACACTAACCACTTCAAAACTTTTCCAAAAGCTGGTAAATACCACTTCTGAAATCATTCCAGCACTGAAATGAAATCCCAAACCCAAAGACACAGAAGTAAACTTACAGAACATTATCTCTAGCAAATGATACTGCGAGAATTCTCAATAAAGTACTAGTGGGTAATATTTTATTACTTGCTCTCCTCTAAAGTGCATGGGTTGAAGTGCAATCCCAACATTTTGGTACTAAGAGGAGAGACATTTGGGAAATGACAAGGTCATGAACAGATGCATCATGAAATGAATCTGTGCCCTCATAAAAGAAACCTGACACCTTGTTTACATCTGGCACATGATGGTGCAGCAAGACATCATCAACAAAGAGAAAATGGTAGCTCACCAACCACTAAGTGTGCTGGGATCTTTCATTTTTTGTTTGATTGTATCTTAAATGTAATATTTCATTGTCTAGTGCATATCTGCAGTAATGTTTACATTCCTATGTGAAGTTGATACACATACATCACACATTCTATTTCTCTTTTTTTAATCATTTTTCCCTTCCAGCCCTGCCCATTTCCTCTGTTGATCTCCTTCTTTCTCTCTGCTTCTTACTGTATATCTTTTAGCTGTAATTTACTTATAATTTGCATTTTTCATGTAAAGAAAGCAATGTGATTCCTAAGCTCATGTGTCTGATTTAACTCCCTTAATATTACGGTCTCAAAGTGCATCCATTTTCTTAAACATGACTCAATTTATCTTTCTTTAGGGCAGAACAGTGCTCCATTGTAGGTAAGTACTGCATTTTCCTTACCCATTCATCTGTTGGTGGAAATAAGGTGCTTACAAAATTTGGTTATTATGAATTGCATTATTGTAAACATGAGAATGCATGTATCGTAATATAATGTCTTCAGATCTTTATAATAACTTCTCTGCCATCAGATCTGTGAGAAAATAATTTCTGTGAAACTAACAAATTTCCCAGTCTAATGCTTTATTGCAACCACTCCAATTAAACTTCTGCACTAATAGATCGATCAACATCATACCAAATGGATTATATACCATGACCAAGTGGGATGTATTAGTGGAATGTAGGAATGGCTCCTTATAGGAAAATTATTGGTTGCAATACATCACATCATCAGGATGGATGAGAAAACAATCATCTCAACTGATACAGAAAAAGTATTGAACAAATGTAAATACCCATTCATACTAAAAATTAAATAAAAAATAATCCCAACGTAACTAAAATCATACATTAGTAAAACCACAGAATAACTCACTACTCAAATGCTGAAAGCTCTTCTTTTATGATCAAGCACAAGAAAAAGATGCTTGCTCTTGATATTTCTATTCAAATGAACAACCTTTCTGAAAGAAATAACAGAAGACAGAAACAAATGGAATGTGGGAGGAAATCTTGAAGACATTGGAGTAGGCAAATAGTTCTTGGACAGAAATCAAATTGCACGTTTAACACTTGAAAGTATCAACAAGTGGGACCTCCTCCAGCTAAGAAGTTTCTACATGTCAAAGGAAATTACTAACAGAGTGAAAAGATGACCCACAAATTTCGAAAAGATTTTAACTAACAAGTATTCAGACAAAGGTCTTCTATCTAGAATCTACAAAGAACTAAAAACCATTACGGTTCCAAAATTCAAAGACCCAATCCAGAAATGGGCATCTGAGATGAACACTCACTTCTCAGAGAAATACAGCAAGCCTACAAATACATGCAGAAATGCTCCACATTGCTAGCTATTCATGAAATGCAAATCAAAACAACACTTAGGTACCATCTCATCCCAGAAAGAATAGCTATCATAAAGAAATCAACCAGCAACAAATGCTGGAGAGGCTGTGGGGGAAAAGGAACCCTTCTCCACTGCTGGTGGGAATGCAGAATGGTGCAACCATTATGGAAAGCAGTGTGGAGGATCCTCACAAAACTAGAATTGGAAGTTCCATTCAATCCAGCTATCCCCTTACTGGGAATTTTCCCAGAAGAACTGAAAACATCATACCATAGCGATATCTGTGCACCTATGTTTATGGCAGCCCAATTTGTAATAGCCAAATCTTGGAAACAGCCAAAATGCCCATCATTTGAAGAATGATTCAAACAAATGTGGTATTTTTATACAATGGAATATTACTCATCCATAAAGAATGATAAGTTTGAAGACTACATATATAAATGGATGTATATTGAACATATACTCATTAGTGAAATATACCAGACCTATATGCATAAATATCGTATAGTCTCCCTAATATAAGAATTTTAAAGAAGAAAATAAGAACTTAAGGGCATAACACAACTGAATGTGTTATGGATTAAACAATGAAGTGACTGGAAGCAGATAAAGGAGAAAACATATCAAGAGCAAAAGCATGCACTTATGTACACAGGATGAATCAGATATTGGTCTCAAGAACCTTCAAAAGGTTCATCATATTGAACATAGCACTATGTAACAGTAAAACTGTGCTTGGAATGCAAGAAAAAAAAAAGAAACAAATGTAAAATATGTCATGTTCATACAAATAGTGTTTGGAAATCTGGTGTCTCCTCTGACAACCTGTCTGGCCTGCGCACCTGCCGGGAAAGGACCCTCGCCCCATCTGACCCCCCCCCCTTTTTTTGGCTCCTCCTGCTCCAGTTCCAGTCTCAAACTCATCTGGCAACCCATCTGGCCCTGGAGCCTACCAGGACCCCTCAACTCCAGAGCTCCAACTCCACCGACAATCCCAACCCATGGGGCATCACAGCACCCAGCAGTCTGAGCTCTGACATGCAGCCAGGCACTTCTGGAGAGGAAACAACTTAATGGATTCAGACCAAACTGCCATAGGTGCTAACAGCATAACCTCACCAAACTGCAGAGATCACTACCATACAAAATGATAACAACAAGGATTAAGATGCAATCTCAGGGCCCAAGCCCACCCAAATCAAATACAGGCAACACTAACATGGAAGAAAATGGGAATCATGCAGCTGAAACCTCTGAACTTGCAGTAGACAGACAAGTACAGAAACATATAGAGCAACTCAGATCAGAGATAATATCTGAAATAATAAAAGAAGTATTTGAATTAATAGAATCTGAAGTGGAAAAATAATTGCAGAAACATATAGAGGAAACCAAAACAGAAATAACCCCTAGAGTAAAAAAATACATGTCTAAATTAATAGCATCTAAAGTAGGGGAGCACATGCAGAAAGGCAGAGGAGAACAGACCCGAAATAATCTCTGAACTAGAGATAACTATAATGAAAGATTTAAATAATATTAAAGAAGATATTAATAAAAATTAGAGGAGAACAGAAAAAGGATAGGTTCCCTGACTGAGCAATTTAGGAAAGAAATAGGTCACATGAAACAGTTTCAAAAAGATATACAAGAAAATAAAATCTCAATCACAAGTTGGCAAAACTGTATGAACGAAAGTGAAGGTAGAGTTTCATATCTTGAAGACGCAGTCCCAGCCAGTGAAAAAGTAAGAAAGGATCTCTTAAAAACAACTAGGATGCAGGAAAAAAAAATTCAATATTCGCAAGATGATGCAAAAGTAAACAACATGAGATTAATAGGAATAAATAAAAAAGAAGAAATCAATACAAATGATATAAAAAAGAATATGGGCAGAAATAATAGCAGAAAACTTCCCAAATATGAGAAAGCAATTGGACGTTGAGATAACTGAAGCATACAGAACTCCAAATAACATCAACTCAACTAAAAATACACCCAGACATATAATAGTCAAGATACCAGAAATTCAGCAAAACAATAATATACTAAAAGCTGCTAGAGAAAATAAACAGATCACATTTAAAGGAAAACCCATCAGAATAACAGCAGATTTCTCTTCACAAACCATAAAGTCAAGAAGAGCATGGAGCAGAGTGCTTCAAGTCCTCCATGAAAACAAATTTCAGCCCAGACTACTATACCCGGCAAAATTCTCCTTCAAATACGAGGCCGGTGTGAAATACTTCCGAGACAAGGAACAACTAAAGAATTTCATGACATCAGAGCCAGTGCTACATAATATTCTAACAAATATTTTAGAGAGGGACCAAAATGACTCAATTCAACAAATGAGAACAGAAAGATCCCACCAAATAGAGTAACCAACTAAACATAGGAGGAAAAAGTGGTAAACAATAGCAAATAAAAGTCATGTCAATCGTAAGTTAATACATTTCAATGATAACCACCGATGTGAATTGACTCAGTTCTCCAATTAAAAGAAGTAGACTAGCAGAGTGCATAAGGAAACAAAAGCCAGCAATATGCTGTATTCAAGAAACACACTTAACTCATAAAGAAACTCACAGGCTAAAAGTTAAAGGTTGGAAAACAATACTACATGCTCCACCACCTCAGAAAAAAATCAGGGGTAGAAATCCTGTTTGCAGACAGTCTAAACTTCCAACCAAGACTCATTAAACGGAATAAAGAAGGCCACTACATATTGGTTAGAGGAAAAATTCAAGATGAAGAGCTAACACTCATAAATATGTATGCACCCAACACGGAAGCAGCAAGTTATATAAGACAAACCTTAATGGACGTGAAAAATCTAATATCCAGTACCACAATCTTAACAGGAGACCTCAACACCCCCTTATCCCAAAAAGATAGGTCAAGCAGACAGAAAATTAACAAAGAAGTAGCAGAACTGAACCAGAACTTGGAACAACTAGACTTGGTGGACATACAGAGTGTTCCACCCAACCACTTCAAAATACACATTTTTTTCAGCTGCACGTGGGACACTTTCTCAAATAGATCACATATTAATCCATAGATCATGCTTAAGTATATGCAAGAAAACAGAAATTATCCCATGCATGTTATCTGACCACAATGCAATCAAATTGGAAATAAATGACAAAAGAAACCATGGGAACTCCTGGATTACATGGAAATTGAACAACACTCTTTTCAACAACCAGTGGGTTACAGATGAAATTAAACAAGAAATTAAACAATATCTACAATTTAATGAAAATTCAAGCACAACCTACTGGAATTTGTCGGATGCAATGAAAGCAGTTCTTAGAGGGAAATTTATAGCTCTGAACTCACACATTAAGAAAATAGAACAGGAACAAAGAATAGTGTTTGGAAAATGTATCATGTCTACATCTTGTACTTTGAACAACTACTATGAAGGCAACAATATGCGTTGTATTAATTATTATAACTGTAGTTAAATGTATATTCCAATATATACAAAGTATACATTGGAAAGTAATTGTATGTATATTCCCATAGTCTATAAATATTTACTATTATTAAAGTGTAAGCCGGGTGTGGTGGCACACCCCTGTAATCCCAGCACTTGGGAGGCTGAGGCAGGAGGATCAGTGCGAGTTCGAGACCAGACTGGGCTACAAAGTGAGCTCAAGGCCAGCCTGAACTGCACAGTGAGACCCTGTCTCAAAAAGACAACAACAAATAAATAAATAAATAAATAAATAATAAAGTGTAATGCAGCCAGGTATGGTAGCACAAGCCAGTAATCTCAGCACTGAGGAGACTGAGGCAGGAGGATCACTGAGAGTCTGAGACCAGCATGGGCCACAAAGTGAGTTCAAGGCGAGCTTGAACTGCATAGCAAAACTCTGTCTCAAAAAGACAAAAAAAAAAAATAAATAAATAAATAAAAATAAAAAAAAAGAAAAGAGCAATGAAGCAAAATCAGTTAAAAAAAATCCATGTAACCTTTATCAAATGATGTTTCAAAGAGACACAAGAAAATATAGCATAACAACTAGATGGAATTTAAGGGACTCCAGATTAAAAAAAAACTTGTAGGTCACACATACCCTGATTTGATTTTAAAACTTACTATAGTACAAGAATATAGAAATTCAAGCAGTGCATTATAAGAGAAAAGACATATGAATAGGAAACAATTAAAATGATCCATGTTTGCAGATGATATAGTTCTATATGTAAAAAAAACTTAAAGACTTCATCAAAGCATTATTACAAATGACAAAAGAATGTAATGAGTTTTTCAGATTCCATATCAATCCATTAAATCAGTAAGATTTTTATGTAACAATAGAATAGTGCTGAGGAAGAGATCTTGAAATCTACATACTTTAGAATAATTGAAAAATACCTAGGAATAATTTTAATCAAAGAACTAAAGTTATCTACTAAAATTTTAAAATCTTTATGGAATAAATTAAGAAGACATCTCAAAAATGGAAAAACTACCAGTGTTCATGGAACTGAAATGATGTCTTTTTTATTTTTATTAATTTTAATGAGAAAGAAATAATATTGAAGTGCTTTCAAGACAGGCTAGTAGGACAGTTGCAATAATTAATACAATGCATATTATTGTCTTTATAGTAGTTGTTCAGAGTACAAGATGCAGACATGATAAATTTTACAAACACTATTAGTACAAATATTTCTTCTTGTTGAACTAAGAGAAAGTAGTTGCATGTATGTATAGTACAATAGTCCATAACAGTAGTGGGTTATCAGCAGAACTGGCAATGTCAGAAGCTGTTTACTTCAACCTTTTGTAGTTCAGCATACGAATATGAACTTAATGCAATCGTTTAAGGCAATGTTAATGAAAATAACAATGATATGCTCTAAAGAATCACAAAAAAAATTTCCAAAGGTTTTCATAAAATTCCACAAAAACCCTTGATAGACAGATTAATGTTGAGCAAAAAGAAAAAGGGACACCTCACACTAATTTTAAAATATACTGAAAAAATGTAGCAATCAAAATTACATGGTAATCCAAGTTGCATAACACCAGACACAAAAACGATAAGCATAAAATAAGTTCTCAAATAACCTCATGCATGAGTAGCCAACTAATTCTCAACCAAGGCGTAGAAATGATGAATTGGAAAACGAAGGACTTCATGGTGAATGGTGTTTGACAAACTAGACAGTTTCAAGCAGATGATATGAGTGCTGAACCATATCCTTCATCTGTGCACAAAAAAATTAAAACTTTTTATTAAAATGCAATACCTGAAATAAGGAAATTACTGGGAAAGCACATAGGTGAACTACTTCAGGACATCAGTATTGTCAGGGATGTTGGGAAGGGGGTTAAAACCTCTAACCCTAGGAAACATAAGCAAAAACAGACAAATGTGATTATATTAAAGTAGAAAACTCGTGTACAACCAACAAAACAACCAATAGAGTGCAGAGACAGTCTGTATAATCAGAAAATTATTTACAAACTATTCATGTGTAACAGTATTAATATCCATAACATATAAAGAACTTCAATACTTATATAACAGAAGCTCAAATAATCCAATTGAAAAATCAACACATGAAACCATAGTGAATAGCATTAGACATTAGGGAAATGCAAATGAAGGTGGCAATAAAATATTACTTCGCATCTAAAGAAATAACAAATAATAAATCATAAAGAAACAAATGATCTGGGTGTGGTCGCACACACCTGTAATCCCAGCACTTGGGAGGCTGAGGCAGGAGAATCAGTGTGAGTTCAAGACCAGCTGGGGCTACAAAAGTGAGCTCAAGGCCAGCCTGAACTGCATAGTGAGACTCGGTCTCAAAAAGAAGAAATAAATAAATTAATTTAAAAAATAAATAAACAAATGAAAAAGTATTGGTGAAGTTGTATAGAAATTAGAAACCCTGTTCTCTACAATTGGTTGTGTAAAATGGTGCAGATGCATTAGAAAAAAAAATATGGTGGTTCCTCTCTAAAATTAAACACATGATACCATATAATACAGCAATTCCACTCTAAAACATATACACAAAAAAAGAAAGCAAGACTCAAACAGATACTGTATACGTACACTCAGAGCCACAATATTGGCAATAGCCAGAGTGTAAAAGCAAAACAAATGCCCACCGATAAGAGAGAAAAGTAAATATAACACACACATATCGTGGAATGTATTATTTTTCTCTTTGCCTACTCGCGTTACTAATTTTTCAATTTTTTCTGGAATATATGAGGTTAAAAATAAGCCTAGCGATTCATCTTGAGGCCCAAGATCCCTAGCCAGTGCTTTCAAATATATGTACACATATGTCATATTGTGCATTACTTATTATATTAATATGTTCATGTACATGAATTATTTTAGTAATTTTAGTCAATATCAGTAAAAATAGGAAAAAACCTGTGTATTCCATCTTCCCAGAAACAGGATTGCTTGGCTGATAAGGAAACTTTTGATGGCAGTGAATCTTAACAACACCTAGCCGCTCCCTGTTCAGTGTGGTAGAAGCCATCTCTTGAACCTGAAACCAGCATAGGAAACCATGTACTGAATGCGGTAGTAACTTGGTTCATTCTGTTCACGCTCAGTGTAAATAAAGTCTAGAATCACAAGGTTAACATGATATAAAGCTCTTTTGGTGTTTAGCAAGTCGATATGCTGTTACACTGCTTATACTGTGACTCATACTAATCTGTATATTAGTGTGATTGAAGTTTTCCATAAAAAATGGAAGAGGAACAGTCTCTAATCAGAAAATGAGCAATGTTCCTTCTTTTAATAGACCTCAATGTCAAACACTGAAGAAGCTTGATGTATAGAAAAAAATCATAAAATCTCTTTGGTATAACATCAAGCAGCAATCTAACTTTTGTTTTGTTGTAGTTGTTGTTTATAATTTTTGCTTCTGATTTCCACTTTTTAAAACCTATTATATTTTTGTTTTATTTTCCTATTTTCTGATGCAAATGGGACATAAATCATATTTTCCATGAAAATAAATTATAGAAAGCCTTCTATATCATAGATTTAACTACATATGCAGTAGTAATACATCTACCCCTTCCACCAAATTATATTTTTTTACAAGTCAGAGTTAATTTTGTCTTAAGAGAAATGATTGACCAACACATGAACATGCTGCCTCCTAAGCATGCTATGAAACATTCTTAAAGGGCTTTGGTGAATGAATTTTTTTTTTTTTTTTTTGTACCAGGGATTGAATACTGGACCCTGCACTTGCCAGGCAAACACTTATTCCACTGAGCTATCTCCCTGGCCCATGGTGAATAAATTTTAAGCTAAAATCCTCAAATATCTTTCAGAGATAGACTGTATTTCATAGATGTAGTCTGGTCCTTCTGAAATAGCATGTTCGTTTGTTTCTCCTTAATGTCTCATTAATGAAATGCACTTTGCCTTATGCTTTATTATTTTCATTTATTCTAGTTTTATTTCAAAGAGTCAAAAAATAAGAAAAAATAATAAAAATAAAGACAGAAAGAAAGCAACATACAATACATAAGGCACAGAATTTCAAAACAAGAATAGAAAATTAACAGTGGCTAGGTTATGTATTATTATTATTATCAAATCTGTTATTCAGATTACCAGATGTGATTGGTCAAACAAATAAGCATTAAGTCTTTCAATAAACCTTAACTTTTTCTTCTCCTTTTCACTTTTACTTTTAAATTTTATCTGGAAGAACATATAGTAATAACTGATTGAACTGTAGGAATAGTGCACATTTAGAAGAACAAGACACAAGAATTGAAGTGTGGTTTTTGCATTGCACATTGCTGTGTTCAATGTAGTTGCTCAGATCCCAGATATTAGCATAGTCAGAGTAAAAATTTTAAGCCCTTAGCTGCTACTTTCAAAAAACTGATTGAAACTGGTAGCACAATCATCTCAACTATCCTGCATATAGGACTTCATGATTTTTCCTCCTTCCTTTTTTTGCTAGCTTTTCTCCTTTGCCTCAACTTCATTGTTTACTCCTTACATTCAGTTTCTTTGTTTTACTATATCTATTGTATGTTTCAGATTTTATTTATTCTTTTTTTAAAGTATAACATTCAATTTATTGTTTTTCTCAGAGTTTTCTTCAGTCCATTTGGACCCAGCTCCTTACAGAGGCTTTGCTGCAGGTCGTGGGGCAGCACCAGCAGGTCTAAATCGGGGTGGAGGTGTTCGGTCCTTTCAGGCTTCACGAGATCGATTTCTGACCACTTTGTTGTGAATGGCACTACTGTCACAGTAATGCAGTTTCACATACAGCTTGGGAAGCACATAACCGTCAAAGACACTCTCTTCGGAAATGTCCCTGACGGCGGCGGCCTCCGCTATATTCCGAATGACAAACTTCTTAATGGCCTTATCCTTGGGTACGCACCAGGCACAGTTCATGCAGCCAATAGGTTGCACATGACCGCGGCCCTTTTTGGCACGACCGTTGTTCCTTCTTTCTTTCGTTATCTTGGAAAGGAGAGCCTGAAAGAGGATCCGGCACCTCAGATTTTATTTATTCTTTCAGCTTCTTACACTCTAGCGACAATATGATGTTTATGCATGTGGCTCTGATTTACTTTACTTATGAGTATATAGCTTCAGTTGCATTATTTGCCTATGAAGGCCTCAAGTTTGTCTTTATAGCTGAGTAATACTCTATTGTATAAAAATACATCTTTTTATCCATACCTCAGGTGATGAGCATTTTAGTTGTTACCAAAATTTGGCCATGGCAAATTGTGCCGCTATAAACATAGGTGCACATATATCAATATGATATATTTTTTGTTGTTCTGGAAAAATATACAGAATAGGAATAACAATCTTTTTCTTTTAGGAATCTCCACAATGATTTCCATGGAGATTGTACCAGTCTACATCCCCATCAATGGTGGAGAAGAGTTTCTTTTTCTCCATAGCCTCTCCAGCATTGGTATTGGTTGATTTATGATAGCCATTTTTCTGGAGTGAGATCGTGTCTCAGTTTTTATGTTTTCATGTATCGGTATCCCTACATAGCTCATACTTTTAGTGATTCTCCTGTTTTCAACATTCCCAGTGCTGGGTTTATAGTCATACACCACAAGCCCTGTCTTGGTGGCCAGTTCAATGTGCCCTGGCCAGGGCAGGGCCAGCATATTGTGCTGGGGATCTAACCTGGTCCCTACACTTTCCTAGGGAGGCACTTAGGCCAATGAGCTATCTCACCAACCCTTCTCAGTGTTGTTTCAATGTGTGTTTTCAAATGACCAGTGCTGTGGAGCATTTTTTCATATATTCATTTGGTATTTGTTTTTCCTCCTCAAAGAAGTGTGTATTTATCTCAAAGGCCCATTTTTGGGTGGAGTCTTTGAATTTTGGAGGCCTGATTTTTTTTTTTTATATTCCTTATATTTTCTAGGTAGAAGTCCTTTGTCTCAGTGATTGTTGGTTAAGATTCTTTCCCTGTTTTCTTTCACTCTGTTAGTGATTTCTTTTGACATGCAGTGACTTCTCAGTAAGAGAAGGCCCCAGTTGTTTATTCTTTGAATCATTTCCTGAGAAGTTTGGTTTCTGTTCATGAACTGTTTGCCTATCCCTGTGTCTTCAAGATTTCCACCTATGTTATTTTCCAAACACTTATTGTTTCTGCTTTAATGCTTAGATCCTTAACTCATTTTGACTGTAGTTTAGTGCTTGATGATAGACATGGATCTGGTTTCAGTTTTCAACATGTGAATAGCTACTTTTTTTCCAGCACCATTTGTTAAAGAGGCTATCTTTCTTCCAAAGAACATGTTCGGTCCCTTTGTAAAACATAAGGCAGCTGAGTGTATTTGTAGTTGTATCTGCATCTTCCAGTCTATTCCATCGATCCTCAGATCTGTTTTTTGGTTTTGTTTTGTTGTGTTTTGTTTTGCCAGTGTCACAGTGACTTCACCATAGTAGCTTTGTAATATAATTTCAGTCTAGTATTGTAATATCTCCTGCCTACCTTTGCTGGCCAGAAGTACCTTTGCTATTTTTGGTCTTTTTCTGGTTCCAAATGTATCTTAGGTATGTTTTCTCTAGATATGTGAAGTATGTTGATATTTTGATAGAGCTTATACTAAATCTGTATATCAATTTTGACAATTTGCCCATCTTCACAATGTTAGTTCTTCCTATTCAAGAGTAAGGAACACTTTTCTATTTTCTGAAATCCTCTTCGATCTCTTTTTTCAGAGTATTGTAATTTTCATTATATAGATCTTTTACTTCCTTTGTTAAGTTAAATCCCAGACCTACTTTTCTTTCTTTCTTCCTTCCTTTCTTTCTTTCTTTCTTTCTTTATTTCTTTCTTTCTTCCTTCCTTCCTTCCTTCCTTCCTTCCTTCCTTCCTTCCTTTCCTTCTTTCTTTCTTTCTGATGATGATGATGATGATCATGATGATGTTATTATGAAGGGTATTGTTTCTCTAATTTATTTTTTTTTTTTGGTGATCTTGTTGTCTGTATAGAGGAATGATATTCATTTTGGGGCTTTGACTTTGTATCTATGATACTGAGTTTGTTTATTAATTATAGGAATTTCTTGGTAAAGTTTTTCGGTTTTCCATGAGCAGTATCATACTGTATGCAAATAATAATTTAGCTTCTTCCTTTCTGATCCTTATTCCTCTTATTTGTGTCTCTTGTCTAATGGCTGTGTCCAATGTTTACAGAATTATACTGAATGGGAGTGGTGATAGTGGAATCCTTGTCTTGTACCTGAATATAGATGAAAAGCCTCCAGTTTTTCTCCATCTGGAATGATTTTGGCTGTTAGTTTGCCATGGATGGCTTTTGTCAGATCGAGAAATAGGCCAAACTGTCTGTAAATGTCAAACTGTGCTGTTATAAATGCGTGAACCTCAATTGCTGTGGTATGTTTATAATTATTCTAAGAAGATACTCAGACAAAAAACAGCTGTATAAAATGGAACATCGAATCCTAACTGTTTGAAGAATCTCCACACTGCTTTCCACAGTGGTTGTATCAGTCTATATGTCCACCAACAGTAGAGAAGGGTTCCTTTCTCCCTACAACCTCTCCAGGATTTGTTATTGGTTGACTTCTTAATGATAGCCATTTTTTTCTAGAGTAAGATTAAAATCTCAGCATTGTCTTAAGTTATGTATTTCAAATAACCAGTGTTTGTGAACATTTTTTATATATTTAGTTGCCATTCTTACTTCTTCCTCTGATAGATATCTATTGATTTCACATGCCCATTTTTTGGATTGGACCTTTAAATTAGGGTATTATTTTTAATTCTTTGTATGTTCTTGATATCAGTCCTTTACCTGAGGAACACTTGGCTAATTCCACCACTCTGTAAATTATCTTTTCCCTCTACTGGTAATGTCTTTTGTTGTACAAGAGCTTTTTAAATAGGATATTGATTGCTTATAATATTTCCATGTGGTCAGGATTTTGTTCATGAAATCTTTGCCTACATCTTATTGTAGCAAAGATGCTCCCTAAGCCTAGAATACTTCAGGTTGTTAGTTGCCCAGGTAATGGTTCCAGTTGCAGTTCCTATTACTTTGGTTTATTAGAAACATCAGGTCACTGTGATGCATGCTGTGAGAATAAATCCCAAGTAGAATCCATCCAGCTTCTGTATTTCCACTTGCTTATCCCATATAAATCCTGATCCAACGGACATCAGGACCTGGTATTTTGGGGAATGATCCCTGTCAGTGCCCATTCACGCAGGGTAAATCTGCCTCCATATGCCAGGTATCATTTGGGTGTTTCTGTTGCCATTGCACTGCATTCAGGAGTTCTACTTACTTTCTCTTCTAGCAGTGTGTGAATTATCTGAACTAATATGGTAAACTAATAGAATTAAATGTTTCCATAGGAAATTAGAACTTCTTGTTTACTGAATACTTTCTGAAACCTGACAAACATACCCTTGTCAAAAAAGCAATGTTTGGGCTGATGAGATAGCTCAGTGGAGTAAAGCACTGGCTTAGTCAAGCTTCGGGCAAGTGCAGAGACCTCAGTTTGATTCCTGGCACCACATGCTGCACCAGCCCCACAGCAGGGAGGGGTGGGCCAGCCAAAGTTCAGGCATAGTAGTATATGCCTGCAGTCCCAGTACTGTAGAGACTGAAAGCAAGAGGATCACCATGAGTTTGAGCTGCGTAGTGAGCCCCTGCAGCACCAAATATATTTTTTTAAGAGCAATGTTTCATGAAAGACAGACTCTTAAAATAACAATATTATATATTGTTTATACAAAAAACATCTTGCTGCTGAATATGAAAAATAATATGCTTTTTTTGTGTGCTACCAGGGATTGACTCAGGACCCTGCACTTGCCAGGCAAGTGCTTATTGTACTGAGCTATCTCCCTGCCCAGTAATGTCGTTAAATACAAATTATAATCTATGGTAAAACAAGGTGTGTCAATCATTGTACTAATCCTATTCTTATAGTAACAGGGACCATCTAATGACATCATTTTTTGTTGTTTTATTTTATTTATTTTGCAATAATGAGACCCAAAGCCAGGGCCTCACACTTGTAATCAAACATATCTTAAAAAAAAAAAAAACAACTTCATCTTAAATGAAGTGTACAATAATTAGTTTGTTTATGAAACCTTTGCCTTCCAAACATTTATATAAGCATATATATAACCTAACCATTTTTCAAATGTCTCCCTTCTTAATGCTAATGCATTAGATTTGAACTCTCAATATATGAATATGGATACATCAAAACATAAAGATCGTAGTATTTCAACTCTTCTTTCTCAAAATTCTCATGTACAAACTATACTCATCCCATTACATGAGTTACAAAGTCTTACTCTATCTAGTATACACTGAAAAATCTAAGGTTCAGAGTGACTTCTCTAAACATAATCTAAGTCATAAACAGGTTACTCAAGCCTTAATTAATTAAGTTGCTGTGATTTTGCTGAAAGGAAGACGTATTTTGCTGGAACAGGAAGAGAGTAGACACTTCCATTCCAAAATGGAAAAAAGGAAAATAATGGATATTTCGCCTGAAGATTGTCTGCAATCCCACATCGAACACAGCATTAAATCTTAAAGATTGAGAATAGTCTTCATTCATTTTATGTAACACCTACCAAACACACCGCAGTCAGATTGAGCCCTTGAGATTCTGGAAAGTGCTAAGCCCCATGACCTTGCCAGCCAGAAGCCACCACATTGTGGCTGAAGTCTCAGCTCTGAGTACTCCCGGCTTGGAGTTGCAGGGTTGACCTATCATCATTGTCCAATCTCTGACTTGGCCCTTCCCCTTCAGCTCCACAGAGCACCACCCCAGTGAGAGAGGTAGTGGGCCTACCACCTGTAGCAGTTCGCTACCTTGGTCAAGATTACCTAAGGCACCCTTCTGAATGCTGGATACAGTATTGACTCTAGGCTCTTGCACTGTGATTTTGCAGAGCTACTACTACATGGGTCCTGCTAAAGTTTATCACTTGTGTCCTGCAAAAAGGCACTGGAAGCCAAACCAAGCCTGCCTTAGCCACAGCTAGGGTATCCAGGCAGCACTGCACAGAATGTCTGATGTTCTCCTCTGATTTATTCACCTTTCAAGACTCCCACCTCTTGATGCTATGGATGGGAGATTTGTTTTCAGAATATGAAATTTATGACGGAAAAGTTCAGGCCAAACAAGCATGTGTTAACTTTGTATGGCCAGTGTTGTCATTTTTCTCTTTTCTTCCTGTTTTGTGTCATAGGGTAGTTTATAGTTTAAGCTGTAAATAAGCAGGGAGAGATCATTTCTACTTTAGAAATATTATAAACTTAAAGTCATGAGTATGATAACTTTCACTGGGCTATTTCTCAAAGCAGAGTACTTCTCACTACCTTAATTATCCTTGCCCTCAAAACTCAAGGAGTTTCTATTCTACATAAACTTTAGAATGTCAAGCAAGTAATTCATATACTTGGCAATGTAATCTATTTTTTACTTTAAAGAATATTAATTCCTTAATAAATAATAGTTGCTTAAATTTCATCACACTTGCTACTCAACGAAGCATATTAAAATCTTACCTCGTCCCTCAAAATCACATGATCTACTTGAAGAAATTAAACTAAATAAATCATATATTTGGGTATTTAAATTCAATTTATAAAAATAAAATAGTACTAAAATTATCTATTGAATATGTTAAATAGTGTGAAAATCACAAGTACAGATAATAGAAAATGTAAAATATAAACTGAAACATATTTAAATTCATAAGTTCATGTTTGCTAACATGAAATAAAAGTTATAAATATTTATAGAGGCTGCCTCTTACTTTATAAAATCTCTCTGCAGGAGAAGAAAAACATGAATTTAATTATGGAAAACAATCATTGAAAATAGTGTGAGGAAATAGCGGCTTTGTCTGGAGGGCTTGGAAAAAGTTACACCAAACTATTTCAAAGCCAAAGAAAAATGAATGTAGAATATTTCTTCACAAAACCTCGAATATCCAGTGGGAAATAACCCAAAGGAAGTATTTCATTCCTATTCAGTTCCAAAAGAGAAAGAAGCAAGCAGTCTAGTTACACAAACCTTATATGATTAAATTTTAGCTATGAATGAAACATGAAAACTACATAAAATAACACAATACTGCAAAGAAAGATAGCACATCTTTTAAACAATCTTAAAAACCCGATTTAATTCTCGACGATATTAGAAGCAGAGAGGAACAACATTTCTTTCAATCTCCTAGATATTTTTAAACACAAACAATGAGGATACTGTATCCTTAAAAAGTAACTAAAGCTTTTGTAGGTGTTTTTAAAAACTGGAATGGATATGAAGCAGTCTTTTCCGCATAATTTTGTTTCGTTTTATTTTATTTATAAGTTATATGTGTTTTCATAATTAAGAGAAATTTATAATTGTGAATGTCCTATTATACTACTTAAATTTTGATGACAAAATGAATTTTTGGCAATAGAGTCTCCTTGAAAACATGAAACACATTAATTGAGGATAAGAAGGCAGGGAAGGAGAGGGAAAGGGAAAGGAAGTAGAAAGGAAGAGAGGGAGGGGCTGGGAGGAGAGAGGAGGAACAAGGAGACAAATAACAGGTAGGAAGATCAGTGAGGGAAAGCATAAAAATCTGCTGTATGTCAGTATTCAGAGATGTTTCCTATTAAATGACTACAGTTTTATCTCTAAAGCCATCCTAAGCACACTACCTTCACAATAGTGAGACAAATTTTTTATTTTTGTTTTTTATACCTCAATTGTTGCATTTTTTTAAAACTTTATTTATTTATGGCTCAGCCTGCCCTGGGGATGGGAATGGCATAACATATGCTGTCAGGGACCAAACCTCGGTTCTTGTGATTGCCTAAGCTTGCCGAAGCAGGTGCTTTAGACCGCTGAGCTATCTCCCCAGTCCTCAGTGATATAATTTTGGAACACTGTTCCTTTTAGGTATCCATTTGAAAACAACCACATAAGACATAAACAGTTTCTGTTCCAACTATGTATACATTTCAAATCTAAAGTAGTCTAGCCGGGCGTGGTGGCTCACGCCTGTAATCCCAGCACTTGGGAGGCTGAGGCAGGAGGATCGTTGTGAGTTCGAGACCAGCCTGGGCTACAAAAGTGAGCTCAAAGCCAGCCTGAACTGCACAGTGAGACCCTGTCTCAAAAAAAAAAAAATATATATATATACATATATATATATATATATAAAATAAATAAATAAGTAAATAAAGTAGTCAACTTAACTATATTAAATATTAATATGTTCCAAGACACAAGTCCTAAACTTTTTTTAAAAAAAGACTAATGAAATACAAAAAGTGTTTTATTGTTCTTCAGTGCTTTAGATGAAACATTTGGATATGTATAAAATATTCCAGTAAAATCTATACAATGTGAGCTCCATTAATCTTTCAAGATCTGGGGTTCCAACTGCTTTGCAGACTGAAGAGGGGAAGGTTATGTGGAGAGGGGAGGGGAGAAAGATAGAGAGATTGTGTGTGTGTGCTTGCGTGTGTGTGTATGTGTCTGTGTGTATTTGTGACAGTATTTGACCCAGAGGGTCAATCAGGTAGTAGACTATCAGGTAATATAAGTTTAATACCTCTTTCACCAAGAAAACTATGTATAGTTATCGGTTCAGTTACAGAGATAGTTATCATTAATATGTACAATGGTATAAGATTAGGGCTGGAAAAGATATCAGAACACTAAATAGTTTTCTCCTATTTGCATTTGCTCCTAACAGAAGATAATTCTTCAGCCCTTTCCTAAAAGATTTTTGAAGATAACTGTTCTTTCTATCTCAAATTAATAGATTTAGTCATCTATTCATTATGTGGACTGTTAACAAGGGAGTTAGGATTACGTCAGAGATAAGAACTATGTATTTTATTTATGAAACCCCTGAAAATTGAGTAAATCCTGAGAAAACAGTAAGTACAATAAAAATTCAGGAGTCAGTGAGATAGCTCAGCGGTCTAAAGTGCTTGTTTAGGCAAGTTTAGGCAACCATAGAGACTGAAGTTCGATCCCCAACACCACAGGCTGTGCCATCCCACCACCAGGGCAGGCTGAGCCACCCATAATATATTAAAAGAATAATAATAAAAATAAAAAGTAAAAATTCAGGAGAAATTTTGGGGGTTCACAGCCTTCTTATGCAAAAGTACAAACTCAAATTTATAGGATGTTCTATTATGTAAATGAATAAAGTGTGATAAGATAAACTATTAAAGATGAGGTGAAAATTATTTCATTATCCTTGTATATTTTCTTTTACTTCTTTATTAAATCATTACATTTGTTTGGTTATGTATATGGATGATTAGAATCTAGACTTCTTTTTTAATAATATGGAAAAAGTCTTAAAGTAAGTCTAAGTATAAAATGACACAAATCCAAGGATTCTAATAGTAAAGATTGTTATAAGTGTCCATCTTATGATGAGGTGATTTGTTATGTCATTTTTCAATACAATGCATGAAATTATGAAATTTCTGACATCTAAATTCCAATTTGAGACCCTCAGCTGTAAGCCATGAGTCAATAAGCAAGTGATGAGCACTAATAATTGACTAACTAGGCCAGAATATGGGCACCAAAACTACTCTGTGGTTGTGAGTATAAAGTACAGTGCTTTCAATCATTACCATCATCATCATTATAATATACCATTAACTTTTCACTTGTATTTCACATTGGAGGCACTCCTTTGATACGTGTTGAATGTGCAGTATCTCATCAACTCTCTCTTCTACTCATTTGTGAAGTGCTCAATTGATAACTGACAATTAGAAGATGCTTAAGTAATAATTTCAGTTATAGTTCAAGAAATTAATGTTAGCATATAAGGAGAGTTTGCTTATTCCATGGACAATTAGAATACTTTGAGTGAAGATAAGCATAATGGATACATATAAAACATATGTATATGAAGCAACTTAACTGAATGTAATATACTAATGCTACTCTCACTGAGTAGCTGTGTAACTATAATTAACCTACTTAAGGATAATCATCAATATGCATACTATATCTACTTATCAGCTATGTAAGCATCTGTAGCATATGGAACAGATTATGAGAGGAACTAGACAGATTATTAAAGGACTCGAAAATAGTTCATATAGAAAAGATTCAGTAGAGATGTTGTTTTGTTTGTAATAACAGAGAACCTGGAATGTAATATGCCTTGAATAAAACAACTATTATATCTAATTCTTCACTCTTGGGACAGATTAAAGCACTGTTATTTAGGTTCATGAATTAGAAATTCTCCCTGAAGTTGACAATTCATGTTGTAGAGAACCCTGTTTTAGCATAGGGAGAGCATACCTGTAATTATCTCTTCAGCTTGTGTCTAGTGGACAAGAAGTGTCACAATGTGTGCATGGAAAGAACAGGGAGCGGCTAGACCCAGAGTGAGAGTCCGAGGAGCATCCTTCCTGAGGCTGGGCTGAGTGCAAGGATCATGTTATCAACTCTGATTAAACTAGAAATTGAAAATGTAGCTTCTCATGGAACTGAAATGATTCTTACTCTTCTTTAAAAGTTCCCAAAGAATTATTAACCTGCACAGTGTTTTGTTTTGTTTTTAAAAAATGACCTCTGGTCAGCCAGATAGCTCAGTGGACTACAGCACTGCCTAGACAGAACACAGCAGCTCGGATTTGATCCCCGTCATGCAGTGCAGGCCCAGCCCCTGGGGTGTGCTGAGAGGGCAATTGATACTGGGTGTGGTGACACATACCTGTAATTTCAGCCCTTGGGAGGCTGAAAAGAGAGGATTACTATGAGTCTGATCCAGTAGTAAGACCCTATAGACCCTGTACTAAATACATTAAAAAAAAAAAAAAAAAAAAGAATCTCCGGTGTTTCTGATGCTATGTAGGTTTGCTAGCTATTTGAGTAAGTAATGAAATCACTAATCAGAGCTTGAACACTCCTTTGGAAAATGAAGCCCATCCTCACCTCCTTTCCTAGGTCACAGGATAAGGCATGTAGGGTAGAGCTCTGACACAGGCATAGGTTGGATGTTTCTACAGTGCATTCCAGTTATATTGGAGTTCATGCTTTATGAAGAAATTGTGTCTGTTAAGATGTGTGATAGGCTGATCTCCTTCTTTTGTACTTAGAGAACAGAGATGTAAGAAGCAGTAACAAGGCTTTATTCCTCTATTTCCTAAAGAATCATACTGAGCACTTTATTTAGAAATTGACTGAGCTGACCACTTCAGAGATACCTGAAATTTTCAGGGGCAACAAACACATTAAAAAGGGAGCTGTGAGATAGGTCAGCAGACTAAAGCGCCTACCTAGGGAAGTGCAGAGACCTGGGTTCAATTCCTGGCACCACATGCCATGCCAGGCCTGCCCACAGGGAGAGCTGAGCAAACCACAGAGTTCAGGCATGGTGGCGCATGCCTGGAATCCTAGCATTGGGAAAACTGAAAACAGCAGCATCACTAAGAGCAGAGCTGCATAATGAGACCTTTTAACACCAAATACATTTAAAAAAAAATTATAAAGTCTTCAGCCTTTTTCACATCTTCCTAAGCAATCTCTTGTCCTCTATGACAACGTGCACTTCTTCCTAAGTCATTAACATAAATATACATCAGATATGTTAAATATAGTTATGTAAATGTTAAATAAGGGCACACAGTTGAATTACAACCCATGGCTGATTCTGAAGTGGAGAATGCTGCTTCATGAGAAGGGAAGATCCATCCAAGTTGCCAGGTTTGCTTCTATGTAGCCAACAAGAGATTAGTAAGACTTCTGCAGAAAGCTCACGAGGGTGGAAAGTGCTTTTGAACTAGCAGGCAACACACTATTTTAATTATTTCTCCATTGGACAAAATATTTAGAATAGCGATAGATAAAAACATATGCTGATTTTCCATAACATTATTTTTCCTTTCTGAATGCTCATTTTACAGACTCACATCACTGACTCTCACTTTCTAAGTAAGATTATTATTTGTTCTCTATGAGCTGAAATTACTACCAATGATATCAAAACAATATACCAAAGTCTTGTTCCTGAGATAAAGTTGTTGTAGTTGCTCTGTCATCAGTCAACAAAGGTGAATTAGTTTAACAACATTTAGCGATCCAGATCCTGGAATAATTTGATGAAGGATGAGTAGAAACACCTATAAAAATATGGAGAAGGCTTTTAGGAGAAAACACAGTATTGGCATACCAAGTCACTGTAGAAGAGTACTATACGTGGGAGAGACGAACAAAGATGGGTAATGTAGTAATTATTTCAAAACTGAGCAATTAATTTCTACTGGAAACATTTCCTGGGAAATGCCACAGAGGAATTAAGGGAAATATTTGGAAGACATCTTGTTAATAATCTGGGTTCATGGAGAACAAGCAATAATCTCCTTATTTACAGATTTTTACTGTAAATCAAAAATCATTTAAAAATAACTATGTGAATAGGATGGATAAAAATTATCCGGATGTTCATGAAAATAGTTATGTTCTTAACTATTAGAAATAATGCCAACAAGATAACTAAGATAGTTGTACTACCAATTTCTATTAGCTCATTGAAAGGAACAGTCAGCGTTTGTATTGTTTGGTGAGTTCTGCATGCCTATAACTGTCAATCTGAGCAACTACTTTGTTTGTTGTTTGTTTTTGTCTTTTTGAGACAGGGTCATACTATGCAGCTCAGGCTGGCCTTGAGCTCACTTTTGTAGCCCAGGCTGATCTTGAACTCGCACTGATCCTCCTGCCTCAGCCTCCCGAGTGCTGGGATTACAGGCGTGCGCCACCATGCCTGGCTTGAGCAACTACTTTGAAGAAAACATGCAATATAAAAACTATTATCAATTTTCCATCATATTATATTAAAATTATACATTATTTATATTGTTTTTTCTCTCTTTAAAATTAAAAACAAAAAACAATTCCCAGGTAGCCTGTCAAGTTGATTCACGTCAATCTGAGAAATATCTAGGTTTATACCAAGAAAAACCAGCCTTGATTCACCCCTAGTAAACACTTTGGCCCTCAGTGGAATAGAAAATAGGAAATTATAGTAGCAATGACAATGACATTTATGAAACCCCAGCCGTGTGAAGGACAGCCTTTTCATATTATTCCCTATATTCTTATTGGTCATCTATGAAATAATTGCTAACATGAGCTTCATTTTTTATAAGAAAAGTACTTTGGCTCAGTGACATGTAGTGACTAGTTTCAAGTCTACAATTCTGTATGCAGAGCAGTCAGGCTCGGAACTGATGTTCACCTCACTGCGGTGAGCAATCTACACTGAATTTCAGTATGCACATGCTAAATATGCTTACAGCTATCAGATCAGGCCTATAGAACAAACACATTGAATATTAGAGTAAGATCAAAATGTGTCTGGGTAGGCTGGTACGGGGAGCTGGCGCTGGACCTCTGGGAGAAGCAGATGGTGCTCTAGCCTGTGTCTCCTCTGTGGCCTTCCCCATGCAACTCCAGGAAAAGGCAGTTAATGAGCTTGCCAGGGCTGAACTTGTGCGTGTGATTTTGTATTTGTGCTGGAGAAAGAACACCCTATGCATAACCATTATCCAAATATGAAATTGGTTGCTTTTGAAGAACATGAGGCCTGTGCTTCTGCGAGCTTTCAGACCTAGGTTACTTGAGAGCTACATAGGGACCATGACCAGGGTAGGTGTATAGGCTGAACATTTAGGTATTACTCTGTACCTGATACTCTGCTATCTGATATCCCCAACTGTTCCAATGAAAAAGAATTTAGCATGGTGAGCAGAAGGAGAGACTTGGAGATAATGTGTATTTTTCTAGCCTCTTTAGCTTGTAATACATAGTCGGAAAACCCATCAGAAGAGCAAAATTGCATTTCAACTGACAGGTCTCACTCCTTGCACACCCCGGGCTGTGTTCTCAGGTCACTTAGAAACAAACTGGCCCACCCAGAAGAAAGCCTGAGCGGTCCTGATGCCTAGAAGCTTGAAGCTTCTCTGCAGAAGTGAGCAGCCACGAGGAGCTTGTCAGTGCTCATTAGCTGAAAATAAAGAGAAACCCAAAAGAAGAGGGGGAAATGGAAAATATTTCTGTGCCAAGACGGATAAAATCCACCAGCTGAGCTCTGCAGCTGGAGGGGAAAGGTAACCGACCACCACTGGCAGGACTCAGCTGGCTGGAGTTTGCAAAGCAGGAACAATTTACCTTTGCTTTGAAGGGATTTCTGGCTAAAGGAACAGTGCGATCTGCCTTCTGGGGTCCCTCTCCTCAGCATATGTGGACTCTAACTGTAGGCAGCCGACCTGGGCTTCTCTCCAGTCGGGGGCATATGGTGAGGTCACAGTGGCTTCCGGGACTGAGGCAGACTATGGACCGCAGCTCCGGAGAGAACGAGCCCGTGGAACGCAGGTGCGCAGACGTGGGGCGCTGGACACCTCCCTGCTTTCCCTGCTGCATTTCCAGTGTCTCTCCCTCCCCTTGCTCCGTGTCTCATCAGCACACCTTGTAAAAATCAAGCTTCAGAAGAAGAGGCCAACATGAGACCAAAATATTTTCAAATGATACAATGAGAATTGCGGAGCACACGAATCATTTTACAGAGAACAGCAGTTCGTGATTATTGAGGCACCATAGAATAGCACTGCCAAGAATTTACAGAGCAGCAGGGCTTTTCTGACAGGAACTGCGCAGCAAAGCTTCCCCCAGCAGCCTGACGTCATTCCGCACTGGATAGGGTGCAAGCAGGTCTCCAGTGTGGCTGAGGCTGACAAGCAAGGGATGATGCAGGTATGGGAACGCAGAAACGCAAAATTTCAAGGCCATTCCCCACAGAGGTGGAGTGATCGTTCAGATGACTGTCTCAGCTTTCTTGTGGCACAGAATTCAGGAGACAAAGTACATTTTAGGCCAGGAAGTAATATGTTGCAACTCTGACCCAATTCACCACCCACCTAAGTCCATTAGGAAACAAATGAAACTGTCTAAATAAAGAGAGGCTGCTAATTGAGGTTAGGATTTCCAGAACAGAGAGAGCCGAGACTCTAATTAAAGAAGCCTCCTAACCCCACTCTTGCAGCAAAGGAGCCGAGCAGAGAAGACATGAATCCCTTCTGTTTTGCACGACAATAGCACCATCTGACAAGTCAGACATCTGTCCCAGTGACCAAACATATGCACAGCTCAGTTTAAAATGACAGAGCATAAACATTTAATTTAGAGCTGTGTGACTCTAAGGGAGATCCAGAGAAACTGAGATCAAAGGGAAGCTGTGCCCAGGCTGGGACCCACTCTGAATGCCAAACAAAAGAAAAATCTTAGATTTTTGGATTTCTGATATATATATATATATATATATATATATATATATATATATATATATATATAATTTAAAAAACCAACAGACATGAAAATAGTCACGTAAATTCTAATCAGGAAACTTAACCACCCTCTTTTTGTTTTCCTCCTCCGACAGCCCTCAGAAAAGCAAGACTGGCTGGGATTTGGGTTGTTTACTTCGCAAACCAATGTATTCCTTCAAGCCCTTGCCAAATCTCCCTCTTCTCTTTTGTTGCATGCCCATCCAGCCACATAAAAAGTAACCCTTGTCAGCTATGAAATTAAAAGCTAGAGTAAGGAACAAACACCAAAATGACATAGTTAATGAGACCCCACGAATGTTTAAAGTCATTAGATGGCACAGAATGACCAGGTTTGTTAGGAAATGTCACCTGCCAGCAGACAACATTTGGAGCAAGCCTTATATCACTGTCCTGGCCAAAGCTGAGAAATTGCTTAAGCAAAAATGAGGACAATAAAAACAAAGGTTTTCTAAATTACTGTTGCCTGTGTCATTAAATTTCATATTGTGCATGGAATATAAATACATCACTTTGTTCTGCATGACAAGCAGAAGTGAGCATTCATACATTACTCAGCCACTTAATTAAGTGCCTGGGATATTTGCAGTTAGCAGAAACTAATAAGGGAATCACATTTAAATTCAAATCACTCCTCAGGGTAGCTGTCTGCAGCATAAGCAAAGCTTACTGGTTAGATGTTCCACTAAATGCTCAGCTAAAAGCTTAGGTGCACTGTATTCGTGAAGAAAGAAGAATTCGACTTGTGATTAAAGGTGAGAGTAAAATAAGCAATTCTGGTGGGGATTTGTGATTGACCCTTTATTTCCCCTGTTTTAAATACCCACTTTGTCTATTACTTTGTCTGCTGGAACAAGGGTATGGTTTAGGGCTTTGCTTGTATAGAGCAGGAGTTTCCATAGAAAAACAAGTGACTAGGCTGACCCCTCCCGTGGCAGCCTTTCAACAGACCTGACAGTAACAGTCGTTGTACCAAAGACAGGAAACAACAAAATTATAAAGTCTCCATTCAGAAAAAAGCAGGCAGGAAACAAGGTGTTTGAGGGTCATGGGGGGCGAAGAATGGTGAGGAGAGAGGAGGTTATTCACATATTTAAAACCAGAAGCCAGCAGCTTAGTCTTCCAAACTCAGAAGAATTGCGACTGCCCAAGAGTGGGTATATTTTTAGTCTTTCCTCTTTATAAATTTTAACTTTTCTGGACTAAAACAGTCCCATATGGTTTCAAATCTGCCCTTGATTTCAATCAGCCACCACACGGAGTTTCTTCAAAATTTCAAAGCCATCTGGTCGCCAAGGAACAAGTGACCTCTCACTGTCCTTTCAGCGTCTCAGACAAAATGTAATTTTTTCAGCTTTAGGAAAGTGGGTTCTCAGCCCCTGAGCAATTACCGAGGGCAAAGGTAAAGGTGCACAGAAATTCTAGCCTGTGACGAGGAGCATGCTTGAAAGGAAGGCACAGAAAAGTGAGGAGAGAAACCCTATGTTCACAATGTGCGCCGCTGTTCCTTGGCTGACAGAAATTACATAAACTCACCTGCCAATGTGCTGCAGTTTTCTATGGAAAACATAAATTCGTGCTTTCTAATCACACTCCCAGGTACACAAAAATCAAAGTAAAACCTGAATATTTTAACACTGCCTTTAATGTGAACATAATGGTTTTGGTCAGATAGAATTTTGGCATCCTCTGTGAGTCACAAAATCCTTGAAGCATAAATTCTGATTGTCACAATAGGTACTGTCACACAGCATCACCTCAGGTACTGTCAGTGTACCATCTGGCATGACTTAAACAGCAATGAAAGAAAAGGTATAGGTCTCACACCTAACTCCTGAAACTGTAGGGTTCAGTATTTACCTCAGCACCAAAACTCAACACAACTGCTCTTATTTATAATCTATATGCAAAGAAACATTTATGCAGACTTACATCCAAAACTATTAACCTGGTTCTATCTGGTGAGAAGGAAAGGAGGCTTGTACTTTTATTACACATCACTTAATTCTTTGCCAAATATATGGATTCATATCATTAGAGCAAGTAATAATTACATGAGAAAAGAAAATTTCTCTGCACATTTTCAAATTTTCCACAAATATTTCTCTCAAATACCACAATAGATGATAGTATCATTAAATATTCATATGTACCCACTAAAATCTACCCTACCATTATGAATAACAATATTTTAAGTCTGCAACCACATTTACCTCAGTTTTTCATATAAAGTGGTTCAAGGGACATTTGTTACTTGGGTCCACATCACTCCTAACTGCACTGTTGAGGATAACTTCTCACTCAGGTTACTTAAATCTCCAAGAGTACTCTTTTAGACTCGTCAGTAATATTAGATATTTCCAAGTTGAAGAGTCAATTATGATGGATTAGCTGTGATAAAATACTGCCCCAAATCTAAGGGAATAAAAATGTGTTTACTTTAATGTCGCCAATCAGTGTAAGGCAGTTGATAGACTATATTATATAAAATGGAAGCCCAGACCTTGCCATTGGGTCAAACATTGTGGTGGGGCCAAATTTCCTTTATACGCAGCAAGCAGAGTAAATGAGAGGGTGTAAAGGGGTGGCATATAGATTTTATGAGACAAGCAGGAATGGGCATTTGTCATTTATAAGCCCAGTTCACTGTCATCATTAGTGACATGGGCTTATCCATCTCAGCAAAAGAAAAATGACAGAAATAATTGCCAAGGAAGAGAAGTCAATTGATAACATTGATTAAACCATTCTGCTAATTTCTTCATTCTGTGACTTCATAATACTCAGTGTTATGGTTAGCATGCATTTCCTCATTCATGGATATTGGCCAAGGTTTTATCATTTGTGTTTTTGCAAACTATATGTTGCTGCTGTTGTTTAAAATAGGGCCTTGCTATGGAACATAAGCTGGCCTTGAACTCACTATGCAGTCTAGGGTGCTGGCTTCAAACTGATGACAGTCCTCCTGTCTCAGCCTCCTGAATGCTGGGATTGCAGGCATGCCCATGCCCAGTGGTAAACAGGAGGCATATTCAATAAGTCATAAAATCCTTGAAGCATAAATTTTGATCATCACAACAGGTACTGTCACACAGCATCGCCTCAGATTTGTCAGTGTACTATTGTGACAGAAGTCACAAAAGCGAAAGTTGTAACTGCAGTAAGAGAGTTCAATGTGTCCTCATAAGCCTCCCTGTGTTTTTTCTAAAATTTATTTGTTTGTTAGTTTGTTTTTATGTACTTGGTACAAGGTCTTGCTGCTCAGCTACAACTCGCAGTGATCCTCTTGTTTTCAGCCTCCCCAGTGCTGGGATTAAGGCATACATCAGTACGCCAGGTCTCGGTGGCTGACTCCACATGCTCGTGGGCTGGCCAGTGAGGCATATGATGTCAGGAGTCAAATTCTGGTCCCTACGCTTAACTAAGCAGGCACTTAGTTGCCTGAGCTATCTTGCCAGGTCTCTATATTTTATTTTTTTTAGAAGGAATAAAGTATAATAAAAGAAAAGCAATATTAGAAATGATACAGAATTTGACTAAACAGAATAATAGAAATTCAAGGATGGTTGTAGTGTTCCCTTGTCAGATACAAAAGTTACATTTTTGGTTATATAGGTCTTGCTTTAATTTGGTCTTAAACAACCAGCAGAAAAGTCTAACTACGAGGTATAAAAGTAAAGCCATATTAATATGCTGACCAGTAAATGGCTCGACAACAGCTTCCAACATTGCCAGTTTTGCTGATAACCCACTACTATTATGGACTATTGAACTATACATACAACTACTTTCCCTTAGTTCAATGAGAAGAAATATCTGTACTAATAATGTTTAGAAAAGTTATCTTGCTTTGCATCTTGTACTCTGAACAACTACAATGAAGGCAGCAATATGCAATGTATTAATTATTGTAACTGTCCTACTAACCTGTTTTGAAACTGTCTCATTGTTATTTCTTTCTCATTAAAATTGACAAAATTAAATAAAAGCACATATATCAAAGTTGATAAAATATCAAAGAATATAAAAAAGTCTTTAAATTAGTTGTTTTGATTACTGGATGCAAGCATTCAAAATTGGTAAAAAAAAAAAAAAAAGTTATAAGAATTCTCCTTGTATCTTTGAAAAGGGCGTGGCCTACCAAGGATAAGATGCTCATGCAACAGACCACAAAACACGCGGATTTAGTCTAATACAAATTGGCCAATCCACAGCATAAGATAGAGCCCCTTGGCCTAATGCAGCTTAGGCCAGCTAAGCCACCTGGCCTACAGCCTGTGACATGAAAGCAAGCTTGTTACTGTGGGCCACTGAGCTGAGGGGGCAGTGTGGGACCAGTTGCTGTGCATCATTATGGCAGCGAGAGGTCACCAGGCACTAATTCACACCAACCAGGGCACATTCTGCCTCACCTTGTGTTTGTGAGCTATTATAGCTTTAAAATACTGTTCCTGTGAGATACTTCAGCCAGCTAAGAGCCTGCTTAGGCAAGCCCAGGGACTGAGATTCAATCCCTGGCAAGACATGTTGTGCCAGCCCTGACCCCAGGCACACTGAGTGGACCACTGAGCCTAGGTGTAGTGGCTCATTCCTGTAATCCTAACATTGGGAAGGCTGAAATAGGTGGATCACTGGAAGTCCAAGCTGCATAGTGAGACCCTGTACCAAATACATTAAAAAAACTAATAAACAAACAAACAAACAAATAAATACTTTACTGAAGTACATTTTTGAAAGAATATTTTGGCTTGATTTTGGTAGAAGACATTGCTGTACTTCTATAAATACTGAGATAATTGTAAAATCTATTAAAATTTAGTGCAATAAAATGAGTTAAGACTAAGGAAGGTAACCAACAGTACATTGTTGTTTTGAAGTGTTTTTCAGTTATCCTTGTGCTAGTTACTCTTCTCTCATTGCTGGGACAAATACCCGACAACCAAAATGAAGGAAGGAAAGGTTTATTTAGCTCACAGTTACTGGAGGTTTCAGTCTATACTCTTGACTGGATCCAAGGCAGAGAGGCACAATGTAGAGCCAGCAATTCATGGCAGTGAAACAGCAACAAAATGGTGACAGACACAACTGACCAACCAGGGCAGCAGACAGCAACAGAGAGTCTATCTCTCTGTCTCTTTTTATGTTACATTCAGACTCTCTGCCTCAGCCTATCCACCTCAGGCCACACCTATAATCCCATCAGTACTAAAATACATTATCCCAATGGGTCATGAGTCAAGTTTCATACTCTAGAAGTCCCTGCCCCATGATTGTATGAGTCTTTGGGGGGACAACTAGACACAAACCATAACATCTCGTGAAAAAATTATTTACCTTTCTTAAGCCCCATACAAAGTTCATGACAGAATTGATTACGTTGTGAGAGGTTAAGGATTCTGTGGAAGTCATCTGCAAATAGCGTGAAAGACGACATCCTCCCAGTTACTATAAGTACAGTGGATTTCTCAAGGGTTGTATCTTTATGACTGTAGATTATCCAGATTTCTACCCTCTGTGCCCATTTTAGCACCTGCCAAACACAGCTGGCCCCAAATCCCAGCAATGTCCAATCAGGAGTAAAATTATTTTTACACTAATTGTGCACTATAAAGTACAAATAGCCACTTAAAACGTACTTTCGAGTTAAATATTCAAAATACTTCTATTTGGTGTTTATCTCCACTTAAGCAAGAAGGATTGACATTTAATTTTTCTTAGCTTTTATAATGTGTGGTACTACTAAAATGTGTTAGAGCTAAAAGGTTCTTCAGGAAAATAAGTGAATCTCTCTCTAGAGCTCACAATTTATTTCCTTGATCTATAGGGGAGCCCCATAGCTAGTATTCATTCAGTAACTTTAGTGAAGTTCAGATTAAACTCACTGGCTAAAGTTAAGTTTAGAATTAACAGAAAAAATGCATCACCATTTTGTATGTATATTTGTGATATACCTTTGTTGTCTTAATTTTACAACGAAATTTCATAATAATATTTAATCCACATAAGAGAAGATAATTTGTAGACATATTATTTTTAATGCAGAAGGCAATTCATTTGTAAAACAAGAACTAATGGCATTAGATTCTGAATTCCATATAATTTTTTATAACTAAATATTAAATGTCTAAAGAATTTTCCAATTCTGTCTTTAAAATATTCATGATAACTACAATTCCAGCCCTAAGAAGGCTAAGTCTGGAAGATGATAAACTTGTGAAACCCTATATTTAAATTAAAAATGCAGCAACAAAAAGTGGCTAAGGATATAAATCAGTGAGGGACTCAATTCGCATTTTCAGGCCCCAGTACCATAAAGAAAAAGAAAAAGAAAAAATAACATGAATTTGAAGACAAAAGCTTCATTAGGTTTAGTAAATGGAAGGCATATGCTTAGCCAGTGTAGCAGCAAGTCTTTCTGTAACTGTAGTGAAAATTCCATCGCCTCCCTTATCCTCCAAATTACCTTATAAGCGAAACAAAATCAAGTCAACCAGCTCAAGACCAATTCTGTTTTCATGTTCGAATACTCAGTTAGGTTTTTAAGTCAGCATAGAACGCTGTGTCTCCATGGGGATTGAAGAGCACAGGACGATGGGCTAACAGGACATGCCCCGCCCCTGCCCACGACCTCACTGAGATTCTGACACCTACTCCACCTACTGAGTCAGCCCCACGGTGGGTGGTGCTGGAAAGGAAACTGTGGCAATTGCAGTTTCCATGGACCAAAATAGAATCTGGCACATTTAGATCAAAAGTTGCTGCTTTTTTTTTAGTTTCTACTGAAAATTGGAATAAAATATGATTATCATAAAAAGTTATTCCTTAATACAAAATACTTTCATAAAGGGTGAATTTTTGTTGGAACACAGCTTCAAAATATAAAAGTTTTCTCATTTCTCCATCCATTTTTAATTACACTCAATGTACAAGATTAACTTTTCCCCCAAGATCAGTTTTCTACCTTTTAGGAAGGAATTATCATACAGGTGACAAATCAGCTTTAAGCAGGTCTTAAATCAGCACAGAAATGGAAGTAAGTGCTCTCCTGCCAAAAGTGCAAAGACATCTGTTATTTCTTCCTTCATCCTTCATGTTGAAATTGAAACCATAGAGCAACTTGCTACCATCTTATCTTAGTCATCAACCTATGAAGAATGAGATTTAAGTGAAGTATTATCAGATATGCTAGGGCCCAAAATACTCAATTCTTAGATCTTTGTCGATATGAAATAAAGATGGCTGCACCCATTTGTGTTATTTTGAGGCTCACGTTAGCTGTTACTTTTCTTAACTTCCATGTTACATCAAATATTCTTAATTGCTATTCTGTGTTAAATTGAATGGACAGTAAGTGTACAAGCATCTCTTTTATACACATCATTTTCATTTGTTCAGAAAATGATGAATGTAAAATCAAGTATCACCCTGGGAACATAGCTTAGTAGTGGAACACTTGCCTATCTGCGTGCACCTTGGCTCTGGTCCCCAGTGAGAACAAGAGAAAAAAAAAAAAAAAAGAAGAAATCAAAATATCATTTAATACAATCAGATTTAACTATCCATTTCAAATTTGTTACTGAAATTAGACTATGAACTAAAATTCTCTAGATATATTGTTTTATGTCAACATATATAAAGTTTGAAGTTAAATTTGATTACATTACTAAAATAATTATTTTGTTATGTTAATTTTGCTTTATTATATATTTGATCAACTTATTGTTGCAATGCATAAAATAAAAACAAATGAACTCTCACACACTGCTATCAAACATCTATTAATAATTATTTCAAGTGAGTAAATTAGCATGTGAAAAAAGCTTCTGAAAATTGGAATAATTTCCCCTCATATTGTTTTACGAATTTTTCAGATTGTGTTCTTTTTTTTCCCCAGTGATAATCCATTACATCTCCAAGCACACTGACCCCTCCTGCTAGTCTCCTAACTCTTGCCAGTGTATGTGTAAGAAAATGAATTGTTAGTATTTCATAATCAGTTTTATGGAAGAATCTGTTTTCAAGATGAAGACTGCCTTTTGGAAATTGCATTAGTATGTATGCAATTACTTTATTAGTCAGTGCCCAGTAGGCTCAACTTATTCCTTCAGCAAACTGTGAATTTACGCCTTTATTTGAAGAGGCCATGAGCAATCTGAGAATGTTCTACTATGGTCTCATAAACAGAGCTCTCAGGCCAGAGAAAATTCTAGATACTAACATGATATCTCTTACATTCACCATCTGCACTCATCTGGTCCTTTCTCTTGTGAGGGAACCCACTTGTTAATCCTTGTGGATGCTTTCAGGAAAAGTTGCATCAAGTAGATTTTGACTCATGTTCAATAGAATGTTCATCGAAAAGCTTAAGTCTTGCTAAGCCTAGGAGACTGTAGTACAATTATTTATTTAATCAATTCTTCATCAATTTTTTCCTTCTTGAAACTTTTTAAAGAGATATATTTAGATCACATCTGTCAAGTCTGCCATCCACATTGTATATTTTCCTCCTTCAATTTGAAGGATTTTTCTCTAGTTTTTCATTCTCTCCAGCGACTTAATTTTTCCGTACTGTCATGACTGCTACTGACTATTCCCATTGCTGTCGCTGAATGATTTTGGTGCTGTTTCATGCACCACGCAGTACTTTTTAAAATTATTTATTTATTTATTTATTTATTTATTCACCTTATACTGTTTACTTAGTTTTTACCTCCTTAGGAACAATTTTCTTTTAAATTTTCTAAGTGTTTATTACGTTCATTAAAAAGCTTATTTTTTAAAAAAAACGAAATGTGCTTCTTTGTCTAATCTGTTCCCATTCTAGTAGCAAACTGATGATACAAAAGTCTTCCGATGTGCACGAATGCTACTGTGTGTGAACCTCAAAGCCCGGGAGGTGGTGCCGTCTCCCTCAGGGCACGACATCATCTCCACCAGTGTGCTGTTATGCATCTTCCCGCAGCATGAAATTTTGCTCCACTGAATCTCCTTTAAGCTTACATAAACTTGTGGCAGAGAGATGATAAAAACTCTCACGGCTGTAAAGACATACAGGGAGACAGTCTACTGTACTAGGAGCGTTTCAGGGGATGATGATCAGGATGACAAGGTACAGCAGAAATCATGTCTTTGGAACAAACTTGCACAATCCCTAAACCCATGTACAATCTACAAATGCAAAATGACATTGATAGTGCTGTGCTCCCCTTGCTTTCAGAAATGAAGAACAATTTTCTGTTCAAATGCAGTATTCACCTAAAGACAATCAAATTCATCTAGTAGTGGCTACACTTGCCATAAAATAAAGATATAAATAACAGAATTATGAATCTGAATCAAGAGATAGGGCTAGTGCAATAGGTTGGCAGACTGAGCACCTGCATAGGTAGGCATAAGGACCGAGGTTTGATCCTCTGCACCACATGCACCCCATTCTACCCCTGGACACACTGAGGTGGCCACTGAATCCTGGAGTGGTGGGGCTTGCCTGTAATCCCAGTACTGGGGAGGCTGAAAGCAGAAGGTTCACTATGAGTCTGAGCTGCATAGTGAGTGTTATGGTTTATGTCTAGCTGTCCCGCCAAAGCTTCATGTAGTCATTGGACGAGGACTTCTAGAGATGCAGACTTGGCTCATGAGTCACTAGGATTATGTGTTTTAGTACTGATGGGATTATTTGTCTGAGTAGGGCTGGGACTATGGGTGGGGTCTAGGGTGGATATCCTAAGGCAGAGAGCCTGATAGGAATATAAAGAGAGACAGAGAGACAGACTAGAGTTATTACTGTTGCTCTCTGATACTCTGCTACCATTTTGTTGCTGTTCCACCGCCATGAACTGGATACTCTCTGTCCTGCTCCACTCAGCCTTGGGCCAGCCGAATATGGACTGAAACCTCCAGTAACTGTGAGCCAATAAACCTTTCCTTCCTTCATTTTGAGTGTCGGGTATTTGTCCCAGCAACAAGTAAAAAGTAACTAAGACAGTAAGACCCTGCACAAAATACATTTTTTATAAAAAGGGTTTTTACAAGATGAGAATCACTTGACCTCCATTAAGAACAGAACATATAATCACTGTGTATTTATAAAACTAGCTTAAAATTAATTTCATAGCATGTCCCTGGATCATAAGCCCTCTGTTATTTAACTGCAACTTTCAAAAATTGGCTGCAAAATTGGTAACAAATATTTCCAAGTGGAGACTTAATTAATTGTAAGAACAATGTTTGGGTAACCATTGACAATATAAATATATGCCACAAAGAATACAGGTTTTTCATGTAATTTGTATTTTTTATTCATAACTTTTTACTAAGCACCCATTTTGTACATAGCACGAGCACTGCCCTTGTTGATACAGGTGTTGCAAAGTATGTTTTTTTTTCAGCTGGTTGGGAAGAAACAATGGACAAAGGGGGAAAGGGAGTAAAAAGTAAGTGTTCTAACTTCTCTTCCTGATTTAGAGGATTCGAGAATATTAGATTCCAACTATTGTTGTTTTGTTTGAGCACACTGTTCATCCTTTGCACTTGTCAGAAGTCACATTTCTCAGAATAAGAAACTTTTATATGAATACTATTGTAGAAACACATTTTCCCACAGTATATGTATCAGCTTCTTGCACTTTTGCCTAAATTACTTAATCTTAACTTAGATATAAAATCTAACACTCTTCACGTGTTTATTGATTAATGTTACATTCTTATTACATTTATTGGTACAATTTAAATATGTATAATCCTCCTCATAGGTACCATATACCACTGTGTGACACACCTTGATTCCTCTGTTTTCCAATCCTTTTCCCCTCTTCAATCTCTCCTCTCCTTATTTACAAAGACTTTGCTTTCATTTTATATTTTTCACATTTTTTCTTTCTATTCCTTCCTTTTGTCTCCCCCCCCCATTTTGACAGCTTCTTCCCATTTCTATTAAACATTTACAATGTCTTTTGTGCAATACCTATTACACATTTTAGCCCTTATTTGCACATCCTTTTCCCTCTCCCTCTCCTCATTTTCCCTTTCTTCAAATCATCCCTTCCTAATTCTCTATACCTTTCATTCACTTTTGTTCACTTATTTACATACTTAGTATCTAATACCAGAGAAATGAAGCAATATTCACATGTGTGTCTGATTTACTTATGCGTGTGATCCCAAGGTGTGATATTTACCTAGAAATGTCTTAAGTGTATCCTTCTTTATGGCTAAGTAAGGCTTCACTGCTCTAAAAAAAAAATCTTTGTTCATTGTTTTATGGACACATCGGCTGTTTTCGAGATTTAGCTCATACAAATTGTGCTGCTATAAACATGGGTGGGCATCTATCATGGCAATATAGTGCTTTCAATTCTTTCAAGAAGATACAAGAAGGAGAATATCTGGGTTAAATGGGACCTTTAGTCCTAGTTTTCTGAGGAGTTCCTACATTATGTCTTCCAGTGATTGCACCTGTCTACATGGCCCCTAGCAGTGGAAAGGGTTTATTTTTCCTGAAAGCCATGCTAGCAATTGTTATTGGGCTGAAGACTGGCACCAGTCCCCAATCCAGATGTTACAACTTAATCCTGTCATCACAATGGCTGTTCTCTTGGGTTTTGCAAGTGTCTTTACTGTTGTCTCCTTTATGAAAATGCTTCACATTGAACTTGAAAGCATATGCAGTTCAATCACTCTCTAATGGCGGCACCACCAAACTCTGATTCGTTCTTCTTGAATATGTTTCAGTATGTGTCATGACAATGTTTCATTTGTCAATAAGAATATATATATATATATATATATATATATATATATATATATCACTGGTATAATATGCATATATGTTTATAGAGAGAGAGAGAGAAAAGAGAGACATTAAATTTATTTTTAGCAAACAAAGCTTTAGTACACGAGTAGGAAATAGTCAAATATTTTAAAGCTAAATTACTCATTTGTGTTTTTCTTTTTCTTTCTATTTTCTTTTTTTGGTACCAGGAATCAAACTCAGGACCTTTCACTTGCGAGGCACTTGTGCTATAGAACTATATTGGCCCTTTCAAAGCTAAATTGAATGGAGTTTTAGTTTTAAGAGCTAAATAAGACACCATAAAATTGTGTTGTATAGAAATAGTTCTTAAACCTAGATTTCATTACTTGAACAATAGCTTAAGCCTGCAAACAAGAAATAACCACAGCATTGATGAGAAACTTTGAAGACAAACACAATCTGGAAGATGATTTCTACCATAAAAGTCAGAAATACTAAAGAAGATGCTTCTCTCCTCATATGAAATTCGTGATCACTGAAGGCCTTGCCCTACAAATCCAACGGGATTGTTTTGTTGTGTACAATTGTGATGGTGTCCTGAGCCTTAGCTACACTGGGCTGTTCATGCTGAATGACGTAGAGTTTGAGTATTTAAAATGTCTACTGGGAATTCGTCCAAGACCTAGATCTAGAGTACTAGATACCAAAATACTTCGAGTATTATTAGACAACTAAATAACCTAATTTTTTCCATCTTCCTTTCTCAATAGATTTAATGAAGCCACTGTAAGCAATCAACAAAGGAAAGAAAAGCTCAGGGCACTACACATACCTATTCATTTCTCTTTGATCATTCCATTTTTTCCAAAATTGTATTGCCTCACTTAATTAAAATCATATGTGTGATTTGTTATTCCCAGATATTGATGCATATCAGATTGAGATCTTGCCCTCATTTGTATCTATCTTATACCTCTGAGAGTGTAATAATTTACCTTCCTACCTTATTCTCTACAAGAAAACCATTCCACAGTCATTCTTGACATTCTTCTTTCCTCATTGCCTTGATTTTCATTCCCTGTGCCTGAGTGCACCATTTTACACTTCTGAAATCTACAGACACTGGAGATTTAAGAATTCAGTTTGACCAATATTATTTAAAACAAGCAAGAATATTCATCTGTTCAGTAAGCGCTAGTTACAAATAAGTTGAGAAGTGTAAGGAAGAATAAATTAATATTCTTAAGGATATGTGTAAGTTCTAGTACCTTTTCATCCCAAATTTGCTATACAACTTTTAACTAACCTACATTTTTTCCATATTGTTACAGGTTTTGTCTAGTTGTCCCCTCAAAGCCTCATGCAGTCATGGGGTAGACTTCTAGAGTTTGTCATTAACTCATTATCCACTGGGATTATGGGTGTGAATACTGCTGGGATTGTGGATGTGAGTACTACTCTGAGCCTGAGGCACATAGCCTGAATGCAACCTAAGGAAGACAGATTTTCTCTCTGTTGCCATTATTGCTGCGACTTCTCTCTTGGCTCCTCTTGCTCTTTGTTGCCACCGTGAATGGTTGCTCTGTGCCACATGCAGCTCTACTTTAGAGACAGTGAAGTATGGACTGAACCCTCCCATAACCATAAGCTAAATAAGCCTTTCCTTCCTTCCTTCATTTTTAGTGCCATGTGTTTCTCTCAGCAATGGGAATGTAGTAATAGACAAATATCTAATGCACATAACAAAATAATATTGGCAATAGTAACAAAATTTTCCCCTGAACAATTAATGAACATGTGTCCAGAGGAATATTCCTACTTTGTGAACATGAACATAAAATTTTCAACCTAAAGAAGGATTGCCATCGTGTAAGAGTACAATTGAACTAAATTTTTATTATAGAATAATTTTTAAAGAAATTAAAAAATGTTCCTTAGAATGTGTCCCCTACCTTTACATTAAGATTTTTATTCTGTGCTGTATATTTTAGTTAATTGTAGTCATTAAATAATCTCACAAAAACACAGTGTATGTCCTAAAGTATTCATGTGTAGTGCAAGGGACGTACTTCCACATTTGAGTAGTAGTGAAATCCTCAGTATAGTATCTCTTGAAGAATGACTACCATCAAATAGCACTATTTTGTCCTGGAAATCAAGCTACAGTGACACAACTATTATAGGTTCTGGAAGAAAATTGTGAGAAAACATTAATATATATACCAAAGTTCATTTAGCAATAGGATTTTAACAAGAGCCTACCACTGTGATAAAAATATAAAAGCAAATAAAACACCTGAAAGTACACAGAAGTCCTGCACCGTGTTACCATGGCACCAATTACAGAAATCCAAGCAAGTTTAAATCCTGCCTCTGGCAATGTTATATATAACATGCACAAATTGTATTCTCAAGCCTTGAATTGAAAATTTTCTTCTCGTCAGCTCTTATGGGCTGATAAAACAAAAATCTAAAGGAAAAAAAAGAAACATAGTATACCTTGCCCAATAAACATTATATAGATTTTTTGTTTTAATTTCCTGCACTTTATACTCAGAGTCCTTTGTAACCTTTCTTTGTCAAAGGAAAGAGAATTTTGCAAAAGCAATATTGGTAGCTGAGGTGTATTACACAACAAAGAATTCCACTAGAATTAGGAAGGAGTTATTTCTAGTTGGCAGTTCACTCAGTTCTATAGATGCCTATGTGTACAGTTCAACTGTCACACCTTGGTTCATTAAAGCTACAACATAGAGAGCTCATTTTTCTGAACAAAGAGTTTCCAGATAGCTGAGCAGTGATTTCCCAGGGCTTCTAAAGTAGTAACTGTATATAGAGGCCCACAACAATGCATATGAAGACAGAAAGGAGCAATGAAAAATATATACTAGTCACCTAATAGGCATTCAAATATTAAATGAATTAATAACAACTATTTCATACCTTGTACATTCTATAGTAGAACTCACTGGCTTATGAGAGTCCCTCTCCCTCTACGTGTGTGTACATAAGAATCAACAAGAAAAAACCGAAATGAGCACCAGACATGTCCACCACCATACACATGTAAGTCTGAGCTTAAATTCTACCTGAGATTATATAAATGGTTTTTGTAACGTCCAGTTTCACTTTATAGCATAAAGTATAATTTTGCTACATGCATTCATATGGCAGTATGCATGACCACAAGTCATCTTGCCAGAGCTTTGAAGCCACTTTTTGAAAGTTGTGTTCACATTCCCCTTCCCCTCACACCAGGAACTACTCTCTATGTTTTCAGAAAGTCCCTGAAAAATAACAAGGGCACCAATCATAGCTACCACAGAGCACAGTCCAAGCACTAGCTGAATGAACCCTTTAGTTTAAGAAGTATGGACAATAATACATTTTGAAGAGCCAGCCAAATATCTCAGTGGATTAAAGCACCTGACAGCAGCTGCAGGGGTCAGGGGTTCAAGCCCCAAGCCTGCCATGCCAGCCCTGCCCCTGGGATGCCCTAAAATGGCAATGGAGACTAGGGGTGGTGGTGTACACCTGTAATCCCAACTCTTAGGAGGCTGTAAACAGGCAGATCACTACAAGTCCAACCTAGTAGTGAGACACTGAACATCCTGTAGATTCTTCCCTAAAAAATTATAAATAACAACAACAATAATAATAATAATAATAATAATAATAATAATAATAATAATAATAGTACACATTGTAACTCCTCTTTCAATTACCCCCATGGAAACACGAATCTGGTGCTGCATGCATCTCTTGTTGAATTTTGTCTTAAGTTTGAAGAATCTAAAGGAAGAAACAGGAGTGAAATTTATGAACATAAATCACAAATGATTCACAAAAGTTGCAGTTTATATATTATACAATCTTTGCATAAATCTTGACAGGCTGGCAGTCTTTAGCCCAGTTCATCAATAGTAAAACTGATCTCAGAAGGATTAGCTAATACCATGGTGAAGGTCACGTTCTTGGGAGCCAAATGTCTTTTTCCTAGTGGCTTTTGGGCCATGGCAATAATCTGACTTCGGAGCAAAAGCCAGGCGCTTGCACTAACCTTGCCTTCTAGCATTAGTGGAAGTGGATGACCAGGTTCCTCTTCAGATCTCTGTACAAGTAAAACTTTGAAGGTTTTCTTATTCAATACAACTACCATCATTTAAAAAGACACAGCAGAATAAAATATCAAGTGAGGAAAAACGCCAGAGAAGGATCAAGGAAAAGAAAGGGAATCACTAGCTATCACGATACCTGCTTTGATAACTACAAAGAAAAATGGAACACAGAGGCTCTTCTCTGTGAACAGCTCCTCAAACAATGCAGAAGGGTAAAGATCTAGAGTGTCAGAAAGGGAAATCAGGGAGAGTCAGTCTTCCCAATGTGCATACCTAACACAACTGATTGATAATTTGCTGATTACAGTGGCTAGACTGCCATAATGGCATTTATTTAAGTGGTTTCAAGGGGCTGGGAAGATAGCTCCATGGCACAAATACCTGCCTAGCAAGTGCAAGGTCGTGAGTTGTGAGTTCAAACCCCGGTCCCACACACAAAATAAATAAATAATAAATTAATAAATAAATAAATACATAAATAAATACATAAATAAATGATTTTAATAACCAAAGCTGCTAAATTGAACCATAAGAAAATACCACTTTGTTGTTGAGAAATGGTTGAATAATGACAACATCAAATAATCCAATTTAACTTATTTAGCTTCTAACACTAACCTACACATAGGAGACCCAAACACTGAATATTCAAATATAACAGTGAATTTGGATAATGTTAAAACGCTAGTTTGGAACTTTAAATCTCTGACCAAAATTGATAAACCAGATTCTGGTAAGCCATCCTCAAAAGACAGTAGGCAAGAGCTTTATATATTATTTAGAGAACATTTCTTTGCCATGACAGCAGCTTGACACACTCAAAGACAAGCATGTGTAAACGAAAAGTTCTACCTCTCCCATGCAAAAGGCCAATTCCCCAACTAAGCTTGCTGATAGTTTCTTAACTATACTCACAGCTGCAGAAAGGCTGTAGCTGAGACTGCAGTATAATTGATATTCAGGCAATAATTGTGTGCAAATACTGATTTAATTTCTAGAGGGCAGGCCCTCGAGGTTAACATAACTAAGCCTGAGCTCACATGTGTACAGCAAGCACTGCTCCAGCAAGCTGTGCAGCACACTAGCCAATTCCAGCACACAGCAAACCCCTCAGGTTCTCCACCACATGCTTGAGAGCCTGTTCTCTATGGCAGGGGCCAAATACATTGTGTAGACCTCCCATCCGGCAGGAGGCTGGAGCCGCATTTCAATTTGATCCTTTGGAGCCAAGGGGGAAAGACAGAGCTTTCCAATTTTGGGAGAAGAGTTGGAGTGAAATCCTGCAGATATCACTGTCATGCTTAGAAGAAGGCAAGGCAGACGAGCTGGAGAGGAGACAGTCACAACAAATAAGAACTCTAGATCTCTAAAGTGAAAATTGACTGCCAAGTCCTCTCATCAAACAGCAGTGTTTGCTGTCCTGGGAAACCCAGATCGCCACAGATGGCCACATGTGGAATACGTGTTCCATTTATAGTATATTGGAAGTTGACATGGTCCTTGCTGTTTTTGCTTCTTTATCTAAAAATTAGCAAGCATCCTTGTTTTGTCAGACACTGCTCTGGAAATTTGGAATAGATCCCAGGTAGCAGAATATTAAGAGAAAAAAGCACAGAAATAGCACATACAGGTTGATCTGGGGATGGAAATTTGGATATAAGTAACAAATATCAAGGATATAGAAATCAGACAAAATATCATTAAAACAATTAGAAAGGTTTAATTTATAAGAATTTAAGTGAATTTATGAGTATGAGCACCTTAAAATTTAAGACTTTTCCCTTTCACTTGAAAGGCTTTACACTTCCATGTTTGTCTACACATTCTGCATCCCTCTCCATATAAACTGATAGAGTTATTTAACCTTCACTGCACTAAGGGGGAGAATTCTTGAAATACTTTATTTAAGGGAAAGACAACCTGTCATTTATTCAGACATGGTTTCTTTAGAATAACATATCCTGTCACAACCTAAGAAACAAATACAGAATGGAGAACTGTCACTAAAAAAGCAAATGCTTCTTGCTATATGACAACATTTTGTAGGTTTTCTGGGCTCCCATTTCGCTGGCATCACTTCTAATAACTAATACTGATAGCCTTGTGACTCATTGTGAGACTTTCAGTAAAGATGCTCTATTCCCAGTAGATAAAAGAAGGGCAGTTGGCCAAAGTTAGGTGATTCTCACACTCTCTCCAAAGGTTTTTAATCAGACTACAGAGACTAAAATAATTGGAATTGCCCTTCCCCCAGTGCGCACTGAGACAATAATTGAGATTTGGTGTGTTGGCGTGTGCCTGTAATCCCAGCTCTTGAGAGGCTGTAAACAGGCTGATCACTATGAGTCCGACCTTGCAGTGAGAACCTGAATGCCCTGTAGACCCTTCCCTAAAATTAAGAAAAAAAAAAAATAGTTTGAACTGTTTCATCTGGGAGTTCTAAAAAGACTCATTAACTCTTCTTAAAACCTAAATAATTCTTGAGTTTTCTAAACCAATGCTCCAGAAGCTTTCTTTCTTTATCCTAGTAAGCTGTGACACATTTATTAAACTGTCTCATTGATTGCTAAGAAAGTGACATATTTCTAATGGCTAGTAACTGAAATTTTTCTACTTATACAACACTCTACTTTTAATATTAAATTAATTCTATTAAAATTTATAACATCTAACATTGTTTGTGATGGCACTAAGCAAATATACCACGCAGGTGGATTCCTTACTGCAAGAGATATCTCCACTGACTGTTGAAAAAGAAGAATTTCTACCTCATAACACCCATGAGTTGTTCATTTGAAAATGAAAATTAATAGAACCTAAAGATTATTTTCCTCCTAAAATATTGAGAATGCTGTTCTATCGAGGATGAATTTCATAAATCATTGCATTAGTGTACCTATGCCTATGAGTGCAAAAAAATTCCAAGAATAATATATGCCCTGGCATATTTTTGAATATATATTGAATCAAAATTATGAAGAACTTCAAATAATTTCTAAAACAGGTGATATTTATACAAGTAGCATTTTATTCCTGCTTCTGGCAAAAAAATGATCAAAATAATTTCAAAGCCTGTACTTGCTGTCAAATAGCTACAAATGTGGGTTAACATTTTGTCAAGATTTAGAACTAAAATGTACCCCAAATGTCTCACATGTTCAGAGGTGAGATTTTTGGAAATTGCTTGAATAATAGAGGCACAAACACTGCTAGGAGGTGGATCTCTTGGAGGAGTAGGTCACTATGGGTATGTATGAACTGGAGAAATGCTCATATTTCAAGTTCTGTCTCTTTCTATCTGTCTGCCTGTCTCTCTTGCCCTCTGTCTCTCTATCTCTCTCTCCTTCTATCTCCCTCTCTTCTTCTCCCTTTACCTCTCTCTCTCCAAATGTGCCCCCATAACTTATCCACTCCTCCTTATCACCAAGGGTGCCGCAGGGTTAACAGCTTTCTTGCACCAAGAATTTTCACCATGTCCGTTATGCCTTGGAGCCTACCAACCATGAACTAAATCCACTGAAACCATCAGCCACAATAACCTCCTTATTTAAGTTGCAGATGTTAAGCATTTTTTCTCAGTCACAGGAAGGCAACTAATACACATTAAAAAGTATGATTTTCACATCAGAGGTAACATGCAACTTGTAAGAAATTTTCAAAGACCAAAATTGAATACAGGGCCAACATTACACTAGGAACATCATAAACTGATAATGTGGCTGAAGTGGAATGGAAATATTTCTCTACTTAAAGGATTTTATAGTGTGCATATAATGAGAGGATATAACCAAAATGAACAAAAAAATTCTCAAAGTTTAAGCTGCAAAAAATAATTTGTCATAGATAAACCCTGTAAACAACTCAGATGCCCATCAACTGAAGAATGGATAGGGAAGATGTGTACTTCTGCAGAATGGAGTATTATTAAGCTATAAAATAGGAAATTTTGAATCTTGTTGGAACATGGATACAACTAGAGAACATACTCTAAGTGAAATAAATTAGTATTTAGTTTTAGATTTATGTATGTATGTATGTATGTGTTTATTTACTTATTTATTTATTTATTTATTTATTTATTTATATTGCTGAACCAGGAATGGAACTCAGGCCTTGTGCTTGCCAGGCTAGCGCTTATTCTACTGAAATAGCTCCCCAGCCCCTTAAGTGAAATAAATCAGACCCACATGTGCAAACACTATATTGTCTCCTTAGTGTGAGTACTGAAAGAGAATAAATGGAATCTGAAGGTTACAGTAGACACTCGTAAAAGGGTATGAACTTATTTACAAGGAAAGTATGAGTTGAGAAGAACAGGAGCGGGAATGTGGGAAGAGGTATCTATTTATGTAAGCAGGATGATTTGGACAACTGTACTGAGCATTTCTGCTGATCTATGGAAAAAAGAAGTTAATGCTTTAATTTGTTTCTTCTCATTTTATCAATTGTTTCTCCCTTTTGTACTCTTAATTTCTCATGTATTTCTTTTCTTCTTCCAATTTCACATGCAAATATCTGATAACATGTATAGCTGGTTGGGGCATAACACTGTATTACAACAAATATTGTGAAATTCATATCACTGTTAAATGAAATATGTATCACTTGTAAGTTTTTTGTTTTAATTATAATTTGTACTCTCTTTAAAAATAAAATAAAAATGATAAAAAAATAGAATCAGTGTGATTAGCATCACTAAAAGCTTTAGTTTTTATTTTTACTAGTATCTACTCACATACATAATATTCATATTCAACAAAGGTTTTTTTTTGTTTGTTTGTTTGTTTTTTTGGTTTTTTTTTTTTGACTTTTTGAGACAGGGTCTCGCTATGCAGTTGAGGCTGGTCCTGAGCTCACTTTTGTAGCCCAGGCTGGTCTCGAACTCGCACCAATCCTCCTGCCTCAGCCTCCCGAGTGCTAGGATTACAGGCGTGTGCCACCACGCCCGGCGAACAAAGGTTTTTGGGACAAATACATAGCACATTATATTTCTTTTCTTTCTCTTACTTTCCTTCCCTGCTACTTCTCTGCATCTTTTGGTTCATTTTACTTTTACAAAAGATCTAGCTATCTGCTTCCTGTTATCTATGTTTTATTTTGCTCCAGTTTACTTATATTTTGGGTTTCTAACATAAAAGAAATAATGTAGTGTCACTAATTTATTTCACTTAACGTTGTGGTATCAATACAGTACCATTTCCTTAAAATTTCCTTAAGTTTATCCTTTTCTGTGGTACATCTGTACTCCACTGTGCATAAATCCTGCATTTTCTTTATCCATTCATCTGCTGATGGACCTACAAGCTGTTTCCAAGATTTAGCTACTGCAATTCGTGCTCCTATAAAAATGGTTGTGCATTTAGCCCTGTAATGTGATGTACTGAGCTCTTTAGGAAAATATCTAGAAGGGGATTCTACTTGGTTTCTTTAGCCTTAAAATATGTTTTGTTTTCTTTTTTAATATCTGATAACACTTAAGAAAGTTTTATTATCCTTGCAAGTTTTTCCCTGTTCCGCTTTGGTATCTCACATGGTCACGTGTCTTTGAGAAGCAACCTGCCAGGGGCTTCACTGAAGAGCCGCAATGCCTTGAGAGTAATCTATTATGGAATTAAAATCTTTCAGGAGCTTTCTAATACCTTGACAAGAAATAATCCTCCATTACTCAGGTTTTACATTTTTCTCACCCACTACCTTATAGTTGCAATGTATAAATCTTACATAGTTTTGTTATATTCATTTTTAAGCTTTTGATGCTTTTGTGTTGCAGTAAATGTCATAATTTTGCATTTTTTTGTATTTGTTGCTGGAATAAAGAAATACAATCAAGTCTTTTGCACGTTGACTTGTTTCTAACAAGTTTTATATCTCCTTCAAATAGGTTTGTGTCTCCTTTATGAAAGTAAATGCTGTAGTATTTCAATCTCACTTTTAAATCAAGTTATTATGATTTCAAATCTGTTCTAAAATCTGAAAGACTTTGTGATGTGATGTGATCATTTCCTTAGTTGAAGGAAATATTTCAGTTCTGGTAATATGGGAAGATTTTAGTAGATATCATACTGATGTTTCCTTCTCAAGAAGTTTCATAAATTTATAACATTTTCTCATACACAGATATTCATTACTTTTTTTGTCTTTTCCATCACAGTAAATACTCAGCCTATGTTTATCCTAATTCTTAATAACATGGGTTGTTACTTTCAGAGTCTTTATCTAAGTTAATTTTATGATTAGGTCAATTTTATTAAACTTTTCAGATAATTGGGCATAACATGTTGACTTCCTTTACTATATATTTGATATTTATTGTTCTTTTCTATTTGTTATTTTTTTTCTTTTCCACCAAAATATCTTTATTATATCCTGAGAGTTGGTTATTTCTTTTCGTTTACTTTCCTTGCATTTGAGGTCCTCATGATTTAGTGCTAAGACTCTAGATTAACCTCATATCTGTTTTATCTATGTTATCGTTGTGTCTAGTTGTCCCCGAAAAGCCTTATGTAAGTCAAGGAGTAGACAGGGCTGGAGTGAGCATGAGAGGCTTGAGGAGAGAGAACAGAGAGGCGTGAACCTTTTAACTGGCAGTGTGAGAGCCCCCACCCCCCCACACCCCACTTCACCCACCCACCGCTCACCCTCTCTCCCAGGCTATCCATCTCTCAGAGGTGTAGAGCTAGTCATTCCCCACACTGTGATGTCCCAGCCTCTCCTCCACACCCTGTAGCTCAGGGTGGTGGTGTCAACAATTAGGACCATCTAGGGCAGAGAGATGTTTGGAGAGGACAGAGACACTGACCCTCTCTCCTGGGCAAATAAGGCTCCCAGGTCTTGTTAATTCGGGCTGTTTTAAACTATGAAAACTCCAATAACTGTGATCTAAATAAACCTTTCCTTCCTTCATTTTGAATGTTGAGTATTTGCCCCAGCAATGAGAGAAGAGTAACTAAGACAATCTACATCTCAGAAATTTTAGTATACTGTATCATCAGCTGTAATCAAGTAAAGCAATGTACATTTTGGTGGTTAAATGTTTCTACTACTCACAAGTTATTTACAGGTTTATCATATCATTTTCAGGGACTTTTACTAGTTATCCTTTGTTTGTTTATGTTAGCTTACTATCACTATGGCCATAAAATATAATTCATATTTTCTTATTTTTTTCTGATTTGTTTGGCATTGTGGCAACAATCACATAATTTTGGTAGCTGTTTCATGAGCAATTGAAAACTTTATCCACTTTATATTAATTACAGCTTTAATATAATCATGTAAATGTGTGAATTAGGAAATATTGTTAATTATGCTGGACAAGTCTGTGTTAAATTTATTGCCATTATTAGTCATGAGAGGGGTATGTGGACATTTCCTAATACAAGAGTATTACATTTTACTTAGTTGTGTAGACTTTTACACTGCATATTTTGAAGCTGTATTTTTAAATTGCCTATATTTGGTCCCATTGGATAAATCTCTTTATTGTTACGAAGTATGTATCCCTGTGATTAGCATGCTAGACTTAAAGTTGATTTTTATTTGGAATTTGCAAAGTATGTTCCTTTTCCACTAATTTATTTTTAATTTCACTATTTCCTTATATTAAAATGATTATTTTATTAGGAGAATATAATTTTTTAAAAACACTTAGACTAGATGAAAGAATCTCTTCTTCAAGTATTTAACAAATTTATGTAAAATAGGATGAGTTTGATGTGCATCTACTTTCTCACAACTCAGGACCTGTTCTTTCGGTTTTCTGTAGAAGCCATGCTAGATATTACACCGTGCATCATTGACTTATTGTGGTCTAATGAATTTTCTTTTTTCTGCTTTGCTGATACTACCTAATACTGTAGAATTTTAAATCACACTGACCTTTTTTTTGGTCTACTGTGTTGCTACAGTCATACTTCTCAGTTCTACCTACAATTTAATTCTCACAGTTTTATAGTCATGGTTTCAAATTGTCTTAGTACTTTACATTTTATTAATGTCTTGCCTTGTGTTATCCATCTACTCCATTAGTCCCATACTTCCAGAGAAGTTTCCTTTCCTTTAGTTCGTTATTTTGTAGAAAGTCTTCTTGAGACAAATTAGTTTTATTTGTTCAAAGATTTATTTAGTCGTTTTTAAAGAAAAAAATGTGTATCTAGGTGTAGAAATCTAATAGTTACTGTTTAGAAATGTCATTATGATTTTTCAGGCTGTTGCTACTTTTTCCAAGAGAACAATTACCAGGGTGGCATTTCCTGGAAAATGATGTATCTTTCTTTTTTTTTAAATTCTTCCATTAATCACACTTTTATTTTCAACAGTTTTACTGAAGATATTTTTGTTGTTTATTTGCTCTTTTTTGGGGTTGGGTGTATGTGTGTGTGTGCAGGGTCACATTATGCAGATCTGACTCATGGTGATCCTCCTGTTTTATGTCTCCCAAATGTTCAGATCAGAGGCACACACCAGCATTCCACCAGGCCCAGACTCCATGGCTGGCTTGGCATGCCTGAGAGTGAGGCCGGTGCTTTGTGTGGTGTTAGGGATTGAACACTGGCCCTTGTGCTTCTGTAAACAAGTGCTTAGTCCGCTGAGCTATACCACAGGCTCTTTGGTCTGTTGTTGTTTCTTTGCTTGCTTGCTTGTTTGTTTGTTTGTTTTACTGACTGAGATTTGCTAAGCTATTTGAATGGGTGAGTGTATGTCCTTAGTCACATCTTGAAGCTTCTCTCTCATTTCTCTGAATGTTGACTCTGACAGTTTCTTTTTGAAATTACATGTAATGATGCTAAGCCTTTTATGCATTCTCATGAGTCTATACACTCTTTTGTTTTTGTTTTAATTTTACTTTTTGTCCCTCCACACCTAGTAATTTCAGTAGAACTACTTTTTATAAGTAACTGCTATAATCTACTAATCTACTTTGTGCAGGCTATGGTTAACTTTCTCTCTCTCTCTCTCTCTCTCTCTCTCTTTTTTTTTCAAACCAGGGATAAATCTCAAGACCTTGCACTTGCCAGGCAGGTACTTGTGTCCCTGAGTTATCTCCCCAGCCCTTATCTCTTGAGTTTTTATCTCCAGTTTCTATTTTATTATTCTGTATGTACTTTTGAGTGATGGAATTTTCATTTGATTATATCTATAGATTAAAATAGAGATATCTATTAAAATATAGATATCTATTTTTGTTGAAATTTTGCTTTTTTGTGGATTTTATTCATGTTTCTTCATTTTTAATGTTCCAGTCATAACGGCTTTATCTGCCAATACCTGTATTTGAATTTAGGCAAACTTCTAGCACCTGCCTTTTTATTATCAATACATTGTTCCATATTTGAATACCAATAATTGCTGTATTGCTCTCCAAAATTACCTATAAAGCCTGGAAGCACGAGGGCCTGAGTTCAATTCGCAGTTCCGCAAAACCCAAAACCAAACACAAAATTACCTATAAAAGAGCTATAAGGGCAGCAGACAATGTTCTCTTTCAACTGAAAATCCCTGCTTAGGTAACATGGTACCAAGTTGATTATCTGAATGCAATATAATCAAAGAATTCAAGTACAATCCCCTGTATAGAGTGATAAATACAGTGGATAGCAATATATCATATTTTTCAAAATTACTAAGAAAACAGAAGTGTTCTTATCATATAAAAGGTAACTATACAAAGTAACATATTAATTAGCTCAATTTAGGCATCTATTTACTTATTTTATAATAGTATGTTGCATGTGATAAACACATACAGTGATCAGTCTATTTCAGAAAAAATGTAGTAGAAAAATGAAAGGATTCAGATAACTTTTTGAGAATTTAATTGAAAAACAGAATACTTCTGATGGAGATTCACTGATATTTTGTTGTTTGACTCAACTTTTCCAAATAATTAAAATTTTAAAAACTTAGAGAAGGGGAAGTGAAAGATACATAGACACTTATGCATCTTTCTCCCAGGTTTCCAACTCCTCCAAGTAGTATAACTCCACAGAAACAATGATGAGGTGCCAGTGGTAGCTCACAGGGAAGTCTGACTCTGAATGTTTTCATAACTAATGATAAAGAAAATCTCATTCATGTCATCACATCATAGCTGAAAAGCACAACTTTGTATCTTTAAAATGACAATAAGACTCTGAAAAATTACATGATATGTGTTATGGTTTATGTCTAGTTGTCCCCCCAAAGACTCATGGAGTCATTGGGCAAGGACTTCTAGAGTTTGAGACTCGATCCATGATCCCTGGGATTATAGGTTTTAGTACTGATGGGATTATGGGTGGAAGTACTTCTGGGATTATGGGTGTAGCCTAGGGCGGGAGCTAAGGTGGAGAGCCTGAATGTAATATAAAGAGAGACAGAGAGACAGACTGGAGCTCTAGCTGTTGCTCTCAGCTGTTGCTCTTTGCTGCCCTGTTTGGTTGGCTATTTCTGCCACCATTTTGTTGCTGTTCCGCCGCCATGAACTGGATGCTCTCCACCCTGCTCTACTCAGCCTTGGGCCAGCCGAATATGAACTGAAACCTCCATGAACTGTGAGCTAAATAAACCTTTCCTTCCTTCATTTTGAGTGTTGGGTATTTGTCCCAGCAAGGAGCAAAAAGTAACTAATACAATATGCCTTCCAGAAATGTTCAAAACTCCTGTTAACTTTGAGTGCAAGGATTCTATTTGAGTTGAGAAGTCATCTATGTCTTTGCCACCCCAAAGACTCAAGTGACAATGTTCCTGTTGGTGAGACGATAGGGTACGCTCCTCCATGAAGGAGAACAGGTTTCTGTAATACGGCATTCTGTTTTAAGCATTGTTGAAACTCTCTGTGTATTGTTAAGCTGTTACACAATTTATCACAGAGACGGGTATAGCTTTCATGTAGTTCAAGGAATATCCACATGACAAAGATGAACAACAGGGTTGCCAAAAAGTTTAAGGAAGATACTTGTGACTCAAAACTATTTCCAGTCTGAGAAAAATGGATCATGTGTGAAAGGAAAAACCACAAAGATTAATTTTTGAGAAATTCAATTGATGTTATCTAAATGCAGGAACAGTGAGATAGCTCAGCAGTCTAAAGCACCTGCTTAGGCAAGCTTAGGCAACTGCAGGGACCACAGTACGATCTCTGTCACCACATGCTGCAACAGCCCTACCCCTAGGGCAGGCTGAGCCAGTCATAACATAAATAAAATTTTAAAAAGTATTATCTAAATGCTTCACTTTATTCTTTGAGTAAAAGTGACAGTAGCCCCTGATTCATCCTGCACAGTTCCTGTGACACTAAGTCCCTTAGTGATAGTGCTTTCTTGGGTGTCATGTGTTCACACAGCACAATGATGCCCAAATATGTGGATGGATACACATTGCAGTGAAAGTTTACAAACTCACTTAATAAGATTTCTTCTGAACAACACTTCACATATAGCAATTTAGAAGTGCATAATTTTAGCGCCGGGCGTGGTGGCACACGCTTGTAATCCCAGCACTCGGGAGGCTGAGGCAGGAGGATTGGTGCGAGTTCGAGACCAGCCTGGGCTACAAAAGTGAGCTCAGGACCAGCCTCAACTGCATAGCGAGACCCTGTCTCAAAAAGACAAAAAAAAAAAAAAAAAAAGAAGTGCATAATTTTACATCTAGAAGGAAGCATGGCTGCACTGTAGGTAACAAGACTGAACTGCTATGTACCTATCAGAGGAAAAGAAAGACAAACTACGTGCCATGAGGCACCACTGAAGCGGTCTGAAGTGATCCCTAAACACAAAAATTGTCTTCAGAATAGAGTGACTGCTGCATCAGGTCAAAATTGTAGCTTTGTAAAAATTCCAATTTTGCCCACGCTGAATAAGAGCCACGAAAAAGAAACTTCCTTAAATAGAGTTCTCAAGTTTAGTAAGTTGAAAACATACACAAAAGCTAAGTATTTTTATTATACCAAAACGTTATAATCAAGGGACAATGAGATAGCTCAGTAGATTAAGGGCCTATGCAGGCAAGGGCAGGGACTGAAGTTTGATGCCCAGCACCAAATGCTGAACCCTCCCTGCCCCCAGGCAGGATGCATCAGCCATGGAGTCCAGGCGTGATGGCACACACCTCTAAATGCAGCACTGAGGTGACTGAAAACAGGAGGATCACTACAAATTCAAGCTCCTTGAGACACTGTACCAACATGTAATAAAACAAAATGAGATAATTTTAACAAATATAACTACATTTCATATATAATTTGAATTACTGCTTCAAAAGGACTAAGCAAGCCGGGTGTGGTGGCTCATGCCTGTAATCCCAGCACTCAGGAGGCTGAGGCAGGAGGATTGGTGCGAGTTCGAGACCAGCCTG